>JACN01000454.1:0-32001 GCA_000787155.1 Scartelaos histophorus
CACTGTTCAGAGAGGTGTACTGTTTTTGTTTTCCCCCCTTGTAGATCTTGCGTTTCATGAGGGACCACAGGTTCTCTATGGGCTTCAGATCAGGTGAACAAGGGGCCATGTCCTTATTTTTTCATATTTTAGACCTTTACTGGTCAGCCATGCTGTGGAGTATTTGGAGGCCTGTGATGGAGCATTGTCCTGCATGAAACTCATTTTTTCTTAGATGGCGACTTCTTCTTTTACCACTGCTTGAAGAAGGTGTCTTCCAGGAACTGGCAGTAGGACTGGGAGTTGAGTTTGACTCAATCTTCAACCCGAAAAGGTCCCACAAGCTCATCTTTGATGATCCCAGCCCATACAGGACCCTCCTCCACCTCGCTGGAGTCAGAGTCAGAGTGGAGCTTTCTGCCCTTTACTGATCCAACCACAGGCCCATCAAGACTCACTCTTATTTCATCAGACCATAAAATCTTAGAAACATCAGTCTTGAGGTATTTCTTGGCCCGGTCTTTACGTTTTATCATTTCATCAGACCATAAAACCTTAGAAAAATCAGTCTTGAGATATTTCGTGGCCCAGTCTTGACGTTTTATCTTGTGTCTCTTGTTCAGTGGTGGTCGTTTTTCAGCCTTCCTAACCTTGGCCATGTCCCTGAGTATTGCACACGCTCTGAAATATGGCAGAACTGGTGGCAAATGGCATCTTGGCAGCTTCACGCTTGATTTTCCTCAATTCTTGGGAAGTTACTTTGCACCTTCTTTTTTCAACGTGCTTATTGCAGCCCTGTTGGCTATTTGCCATGAAGCGCTTTATTGTTCTGTGATCCCATTTTAAAAGCTTGGCAATTTCAAGGCTGCCACATCCCTCTGCAAGACATCTTACAATTTTAGACTTTTCAGAGTCCGTCAAATTTCTCTTCTGACCCATTTTGCCAAGGGAAAGGAAGTTGCCTAATAATTATGCACACCTGACATAGGGTGTTGATGTCCTTAGACCACACCCCTTCTCATTACTCAGATGCACATCAGCTGATATACTTAATTGGTAGTAGGCTTTCAAGCCTATACAGCTTGGAGTACGACAACATGCATAAAAAGGATGATGTGGTCAAAATACTTATTTGCCTAATAATTCTGCACATCTTGTAATAAAGGGTTACGCAAACATATGTGAAAGAAACAAAACACAATTTGGTGTATGTTTGTGATGAGGCAGCAATGTTCTAAAATGGCCCTAAGCCAACAAGAGTCATTTTTGCAGTATATTCCTTATCTATTCACATAATAAACACATTTCAATGTATAAAATAAGTCATATAAATGTATAGCTTTTTACAAATGAAATGTTTATTAGAGATTTATTTTAAATTGTAATATTAATCTAAAATAACAAGCTGACTTCAGATTGTCACCATAAAACTCATTACTACACATTGATGCGGCCACCTATAGGAAGCTATTATTTGTGCTAAAAATTGATACACAGGAGATTCAACAACATCACCATAGGAAAAAAAAAAGATGAACTAAGTATAGAGCAGTTTGGGGGTAGGACATTTTCATACCGATGGCATCTTGAATGAGGAGAATAAAGACGAGTAAATAAATGTATGAACCAAACAGCGAATCTTAATACAGAATCTTGAGTGGGTGAATTATAAAAGGAAAATTATAAGAGAGATTATATGTCTCCTAAGGAAGCACTTTGACTGCCTTGAAGGTGGAAAAGCGCTATATATATAAAAATGTGACCACAGATCATTGTTTTTTGCGACCTTATGAGTTTGTCTTCACCCTCACCATTCTGTTTTGAGAAACACCCACATGTGTCTTCTTCTAATTAAAGTGCAGATAGTTTGTTTATTTTGTTTGGTAGGATAGTAACTGTTAAATACAAAAATACATGAAGTAGTGAGGAGTTCGAAAATAATGAGTTCAGAAAATCCTTTTAGGTTTAAACCAACTGGAATTCAGCATTCTCTCATGTTTTTGTAGTTAAAAATAAATTAGCATTAGAATTGTACATTTGATATGAACATGATGACCTCATATAGTATGTTTATGAAGTTTTAAATCAAAATGTTACATAGAGTTTGTTTAAAATGTCACAAAAACTACTAATGACCTATAACGTAATAAACAAACAAGCCAAACAATGAACAAACCAAAGGTGAATTATGAAATTGAAAATTATAATAACATTTATGTTGGAGATCGGACACTAAATTACAGGAGTAGATGCACAGATAATTTGCTTGTCCTTCACCAGAGTGTGTGTTACCATGGTGTGCGTTTGACCCTGTGTCCTCCATGTCCTCCTGTTCTTCGTCACCCTGGTCGATGGAGGTGACATCCAGCTCGGGGCAGCTGCCTGTGGAGGGAGGGGGCAGAGGCTCTGGGAGGAGGCCACACAGCAGGTCTCCTTTTACCCCTGTCACAGCGCACAAAGAGGACACAAACCAGGGGTGAGACACACAATCACATCACAAAGACTGGAAAAAAACACACAGGCCTTCTTCTAGTTTAAGGGCCCATCTTACACTATTTTTCTATGTTATAATGTTGCTTCCTCATTAAAAAACAAACCTGGAGTTGTGTTTTGTTTCACACATGTTTAACACACAAATCCTGCATGTTTAATTCTTCTCCCAACAGAAAACACTGTTCCACCTTGTGATATCAAGTAGTAAACCTTCACTAGAATAATTTGGATTATTTCAGAGCTGGAGAGTCTCTACAGAACATAAGGTATAAGGAGCTGTTAAGTTAAACTACTGCTTCATGACATCACAAAGTAGAAAAGAGTATTTTAAGCTTTGGAGATAAAGACAGATTAATAACTAATAACATTCTAACAAGGCTTAAAGCTCACAACAATCAATTTGTCGTAATAAAAAGGATCTTTATTACATTTTATTACTTTAAACATTTGTCACAAGCACATATGACACATTTGGTTGGTTTGGTTAGGATAATATGAAAATCTACACATGAAGTAGTGGAGAGTTCTAAAACAAAAATACCTTTAACTGTGTCATCAATACTGAAAAGAAACAAAGGGCCAAAAAAATCACTTAACAATTACGATACGGTCTCTTGTTGAGGTATTTTTAATAGTTTTAATTGCAGATAATATTCTCAATTCTACTCCAACCCTAACCCTAACCCCAAACACATAGAGTTTTAGTGTAGATTAGAGTTTTCATTCACATTGCCTACTCTGCTCCTTTGTAAAACTGTATAAAAGTTATTACGCTCTCTTCACTGAAATTCAGACTGAACTACTACCACCATCTAGAGCCCCTGCAGAGTCGTACTTCTCTCTCCGCTGTACATGTCCTCGAAGGCGATCTCCATATCCCTCTGCAGCTCCAGCTCGGCCTCCTGTCTCCTGTAGAGCGGCTCAAAGATCTGCCTGGGCATGTCCCCCACCCTCTGCCTCCTCCTCAGAAGGTCTGTCTGCTGCAGATGCTCCAGCTCACCCAACAGGCGCCCGTGGTCCTGAAACACACCAACACATCACACGTTTAGCCACGTTTAGAATAGATTCAAAGCCTCCAGTGGAGGAGTTCAAGTATCTCAGGGTCTTGTTCATGAGTGGCGGGAGGACGGAGCATGAGACTGACAGGTGCAGCGTCTGCAGTGATGTGGTCGCTGTATCGGACCGTTGCTGAGGCGAAAGGCAAAGGTCTCAATTTACCGTCGATCTATGTTTCTACTCTCACCTATGGTCATGAGCTCTGGGTAATGACTGAAAGGATGGGATCACAGATACAAGACCAAAAAGAGTTTCCTCTGCAGGGTGGGCGCTCCCTTACATATAGGGTGAGAAGCACAGTCCCACAGAAGGAGCTCAGCGTACAGCCAATGCTCCTCCACATCAAGCTGAGGCATCAGCTGAGGTGGCTCCTTCACTGACCCCTGGGCACCTCCTTCAGAAGGTGTTCCCGGCATGTCCCACCACACTGAGGCCCAAGGGAAGACCCAGCTGGACTCGGAACGCCTCGGGGTTCCCCCGGAGGAGCTGGAGGGAAGTCTGGGAGTCCATGCTTTCGCCCCCGTGAAGTGTAAGAAAATTAATGGATGGATTATAGGACCC
Source organism: Scartelaos histophorus (assembly GCA_000787155.1). Lineage (NCBI taxonomy): Eukaryota > Metazoa > Chordata > Actinopteri > Gobiiformes > Gobiidae > Scartelaos > Scartelaos histophorus. The sequence continues at coordinate 4,090 of JACN01000454.1, forward strand.
ATACAACATTGTATGGTGATATTAAAATGATACAAATATGGTTAGGTGACTTAATGACTACTGATTCATATAATATACAGAAATCTGCTAGATGTAATCTCTTCATTGGCTCATATCATTCTTCTCTGATGTGTCCCCCACATACTCGCTGCATCTCCCCTTTGTCCTCCTAACAGTTTTGGGAGGTACCACAATAGATTAGTATATCAACATTTAAATGAACTTTTTAACAGTGAAAGAAGAGAAGGTTTTGGTTGTTTCAAACACTGCATTCTGTGTGTGGAGAGTTGACTGACCTGCTGCAGCTGCTCCCTCTTCAGAGCCTCCCTCCCTCTGAGACGAGCCTTCTCCTGCTGCTCCTCCCTCCTCTGCTCCTCCTCTCTCTTCATCAGGGCCATCCTCTGCACCTCCAGCTCTGCCTCTGCACACGCACTAGGCTAAAAACACAACAGAATACAACATTTAATGTACAAAAGCACTGCTCCTCCTCTCTGCTCATCAGGGCCATCGTCTGCACCTCCAGCTCTGCCTCTGCCTCACATAACATTAGAAGTTCTATTTTGTTCAAGAGGACACTACATTTTTTATGCATTTACTGCATAATGAAAATTGTTTTGAGCTTTTCCAAATTCATAGGAATAATTAATGCCCCTAGTAACAATTTATTATTCGTATGTCTACATCTCCAAACCTCAAAATGCTCCATTCATGTTACAAAGCACTAGTTTTCAAATTAAAAGCTACCGTTTACCTTTTTTTTTCCAGTAGACATTGGCAACTCCAGGGCTGAAATTATTCAAATGATTATAGTGGAGATATATGGAGTTTAAAAACACAGTGGAGTGGACTTCCTGTATTACCATATGACATCACAAGTTAGAACAGAGTGCTTTCTGTCTGAAGAACTCAGCCTAAATATGCAGAGTTTGTGTGTGTGCGTGTGTGTGTGCGTGTGTGCAAATACATAAAAAGACTCATTTCTTGATTATTTCTCTACATTATATCAAATTACAAACACAGCAGATGAGTCAATTACCAAAAAACTGTTTATCAGTCCAGTTCTGTAGTAGCATAGAGACAAAGTGTTACCTGTGAGCTGGAGGTCTCCTTGTCCACCAGCGTGTCAGGCATGTGGTAGTGTGTAGCTGCGAAGGAACTGGCATCACATCTCCTGACCACATGCTGAGGTTTAGAGGCCGCCTCCTACAGAAGGGAAGAGTCTATTTGGTTTGCTAAGAATGTTCCATAGTATGGCATCAAAATGGCTATATCCAAAGAGACAAGCGGGTGTTTCCGCCAGGTTAGGTTAGGGATCTCCTTTATGTGAATTCTCTAACTACAAACTTTTTTCAAAGATTTAAAAAAATAGCTTTTCCCTTGTAGCTTTGAACTCTTGGATTACACTTTTCTTGAGCCTAACACGGCACAACTGTGAAGTGAAAACTATTTCAGGAGACTTGCAGACAGCTCTGCTGACGTTGAGGATTTGAATATAAAATATATTTAAAAAATTATGAGATATTTAACTTATTTTTAACTACATAATTACACATATGTTGCTTCATATATTTGACATCTTAGGTTTGTATCTAAAAAGAAGAAAGTATTAAGAAAATAATGAAGACAATAATAAATAAATGAATGAATGAATGAATGAATAAATGAATGAAAGAGGGATTGTCAGAACTTTTGACTGGTAATGTCTGTCACAAACTTGGAAAGAGCCCAGACCATTTGAGGGGAGTTCATATGATGATCTGTGTTTTAGTTGTTATGTTAAATATGGGCTGAACACAGCGGCATATCTACATTGTTCTGATTTCATTTAGGCTCGGTCACACTTCAGAAAATGACAGCTACCACCTAATAATCCAATTTAATTCCAGGATTTAGGGCAAGAATGTAAATGCTCGTACCTGTGCCTGCAGGGGCTGAGAGGGTTGCAAAGGAAGACTGGCCACTTTAGCAGCTCTGACCTTCTCCACCTGCCGAGCTTTCCTCCGAGCATCAGCACATCTGTCAGATACATGATTTGAGTTAACAAATTTGTGTAAGCGTTTGAAGAAGCGTGCTTCTTACCGGCTCTGGTTCTCCTGGTTCTTGAGCCTCTGGAGCTGCAGTTCCTTCAGGGCTTTGCGATAGCGCTCCTCGGCTTTACTGTCATTCTCAAGCCTCTGCTGCAGTAAGGCCCTCATGTCTGCTTCCTTCAAACAAACACCAACCAAAAGGAGCTTAGACTTCTTCAAAAGAACCATTACCTTTTTGAGGAAATATGGGAAATGTGTATAATGAGATATGATACAATATGTGTATCACTGCTGGAGATAAAAAAAAAATAACAATGAATCAATTTGCTGAATGATAAAGGTAAAGTTAAAGCCTAATCAGACTATTTTGCCTGGCATGTCCTGAATGACATCTTTCTGTATGTGTGTGTCTGAGCCTGTTTGGGAATGACAGAATATCTAATGAGAGAATAACTATATAAATACTGTATAAATACTGATGTTAATGTCAAACAGTATAATACTGATAGAGTCCTGGGCGTAGGTTATGAGCAGTGTACAGATGACCCAATCACATTAGTGATTATTCTGTTGTTGTCTCATTAGTTATTCTGTTATTCCCTAACAAGAGAGACATCAGTGTGCTCACCACTCCGTCTCCACTAGTCAATCACGCTCATCTGAACTCGAGAAGATTCCCCGGAGACCAGACTCACATCTTTGTAAAATATTGAAGAAGAGTGTTTTCTGGGTCCCAAATAAACTACAACATGTTACACAATGGCTAATGATTCTTGGAGATCAGATGCTAGCAAATGCTACTGGCTAAATTCACTGCAGGTAAATAGTATCACAACATACACAAGTAGTTAAATACTGCTAATATAAAAGACTCTATACAGAACATTGGCTTTGTACATTTTCCTTGGCGTTGCGGTGTCCCTGGCCCAACAGGCTGAGGTTCTCCTGGTAGAGCGTATGGAGCTGGTGCACTCTCTCCTTCTGCTGCTGCTCCCACTGAGCCCGGAGGTCCTCCTCCAGAAGAGCCAGCTCCTCCTGCTTCCTCTGCTCCACGCTCTGTCGGACACTGCGGGCGATGTGTCTCTGCTGCTCACGGACCTGCTCAGAGATAACAGCCAATGAGAGTGGGTGATATTGACAAAAATGTACACAGATGTTTTTTTACATGACCTCAATTACAATATTCTGACCATTAGACCTGTCCTGTCAATACTATACCGACTTAACTCATAGACGGAACAATTTTGAAGGGGGGTTTCTTTGTATTAGTTTTTGGTTTTGGTTATTTTTCTGTACTACAATAAAATTTGAGCTGTTATACAGACACACAACTGTAATAACAATGCATTGTTTTCTCTGGATTCTAACGTCATCAGTATCGGCATCAGCCAAGAAAAAACCTATATCGGTCAATATTTACTGGCAATACTTCTTGGCACATTAGTGTTCCAGGGACACTGGTCCAAAGTCAGTGCTATAAAGAGTAGAGCCAGGCGTGGGAACTTACATCGTATCTGTGCAAATTGGAAACGAAAGAAGTAAGAATATGACCCACTATTGCTTATTTATCTGTGTCATCATTTAGAAGGAAGGTCTTCACAAGATTTTTCACCTCTGACGAAAAAAGCAGAATGGCACGACTGCAGAACGGCGTGTAATCAAATCCAGCATCATTCAGTTATTTAGTGATCCACCAACCTGTTGAATCCGCAGTATCCTCCTCCTCTCCAGCTCCTCTCGGATCAGCTGCGCCTCCTCGTTGGGGCTCAGTTTCACGACTTTCACCTCTTTTCTTTTCATCGCTCTGGGCTTTTATCTACCACGATAAACTCCTAAATCCTAACTAGTCACTTCTATGTGCGTTGTTGTTTGAAGGTCCCGCGCCATCACGCCCGCCTCCTCCTCGGCGCTTTTACGCGCAGTTTTAGACACTTTTCTACGCTATCTGACCCTAAGAACAAAGGACGAGCTGAGTCCCGTACCCCGGTAAAGGGTCTGGAGCAAAAGCAGCGGTAGGGTCACACAGAAAGAGCTTTTGAGCATAGAGCCATGTTGATAATGGCTGTATTTGGCATCCACTGTGACTAGAACTGTAATTGTAAACTCCTCTGTTTTTCGTATCGCTGCTTGCGTACCGCCCCCAGCTGGTAGGGAGTAGAGTTTTTTTTATTTTATTTTATTTTTTCAGTAAAAGGATATAAACATCAACTTACTTTTTTGCCTTCATATTTGTTTTTATAAATTAGAATACAATTTCACTCTAAACATTTAGCCGGCTTAAACGGAGGCAGAAGAGGAGAAGAGTAAACATGTATCCGTTTTCTCAGGGGCGGGGCTTAAACGGAGGCAGAAGAGGAGAAGAGGAGCTGTGTGAACAAGTCTAAAGCCAAACTAACAGCCTTTATGGATTTTTGGGGGTTTTTAAACAAGGAGGATGCGGAAGAAACGGCAGGTTCGGCTGGATTCTATCTCGGAACTGTCGGTCTGCACAACCGCAGATTCAGTGCTGGTGTTGGTGGAGGCGCGGGAACTGCACGGAGACCAGCCGGAGCTGTGGCGCATCCAGTGGTCAAGTGTTTAGAGTAAAGCCACACACACAACTCAGTGGATGCCTAATAACCAGAACTATGTACGACCATAATTTCCCCAAGAAATGGTCAAACAAGTTTCTCTTTTAGTCTAATAAATGTAAACATTTTGAAATATATGGCTACCGGTGTGAAATGAACATCTGAGAAGCAATGATCTGGTCGCTCCACTCAAAACTAAAAACATCAAAACCAACTAAAACCATCATGAAGAAATTAAGAGTTAAAAAAAATCCAAGAGAGAGTGCAGGAGTGCAATAAAACACCAATTATTCACTAATCAACAAGGAATATACTACAATGCAATAAGAAACACAAGAAACCATTACTTCTCCACATTAATTACCAACCACAACTATAATCCAAAAGTTCTCTCCTCAACCACGGACAACATTTTAATGATTTTAGCACGATGATTTTACTTGACAGTCACTTTGAGCAGTTTGCAGACCACTGCATGGGAAAGATCAACACTCTCAGATGTGATATTTTATCTGGTCAAAGTTCTGTTTTTAACACATCTGAGTGTTTGTCTGGACCAGAGGAAACACTGGACAGTTTTGTCCTGGTTAATGCTGAGATGCTTGATAAAGATTTCTCCTCACTAAGGTCCACCACACGTCTTTTAGATCCGATTCCAACCCCATTTTTAAAGTCATTTTATGGATCTTTTAGGGATGAGCTTTTAATCATGATGAATCACTCTCTTCAGACAGGGGTCTTTCCCACTGCCTTCAAACCAGCAGTGGTGAAGCCTCTATGAAGCTATTTCTATTTTAATTATTTTAACCAACCAGTGTCTAATTTACAATTTGAGCTAAATTTTAGAATAACTTGGAAAAAAAACACTTTTTTCACACTTAATCCATGTCTTAGTACAGTGTTTGTTGATCTAGAAATGGCATGAAGCAAATTGGGTAGTTTTGTGTCTTTAACAGTAGTATATTAGCTTTTCTCTATTTTCTAATATTAAAATATTATTCAGAATTAAAGGGCTCATATTGTTTTGTGATCTATGTTACCTATGTTACCTGTTCCACCTTGTGATGTCATGTGGTAATACCTGAAGTGCTCCTCTGTGTTATACAGTCCATATACCTTCACTACAATTATTTGGATAATTTCAGCCCAGGAATTGTCAATCCCTGTTTAAAAAAAATAAAAAAGTAAAAGGTGCTGTCAATTTGAAAACTACCTCTTCATGACATCACAATATGTAATGAAGGAATTTTGATATTTGGAGATTAATAATATAGTATAACTCAATGTGAATGAAACAAAACACAGCTGTAGGTATGTGAGGAGATGACAGCATTATATGTGGCTTAAAGCTCACAAGAATCAATTTTGTGAAATATAAGACCCTTAAATTAATGTAACGTATACGTATGGATGTCCAATTTGACCAGTGTGCTCTGTTAACACAATAAGAAGTAACCAGGAGAAGTGTAGTGATCAGCTGTGACCTGTTTTGAACACTGACAGTGTAGAATCAACACAAGCATGAAAAGGACAGAATGATCTCGACGATGTAGTAAAAGATTCTCATGATGTTTTTGACATCAAAACCATCATTTCCTTAAAAGATGCTGTCCCTGGTGATAGTTTTTCAAGAGCTCTTCTGTGTTTGATGACAAGTTCAACAGATCATCAAAAGTAGTTCCAAGGTATTTATGCTCTCTCCGCAGGCTCACCCTGGACGGTAGAAGGGACTGTTTGTTCAAACTGTCTCTGCTTGTTTGAAAATGCCACAATCATGTTTTTTTAATCATGTTGAAACCAGAGCTCTCACAACCTGAAGTGAACTGATGCAGAAGGACCATGACACAAAGATGGAGCAGAAAGCAGAGACAGGAGAACAGTATCATTAGATATACAGGAGGGGAGATAAAACACACCCCTGGGAGAACCTGTAGAGGTCAGGGCAACATCTGACAGTGAATAACTTACCAACCTGGAGCAACGACCACTGACTGAGAGACATCAGGTGGAGTCATTGGGAAGCGAATGCATGGTACCTTGAGTTGGAAAGTGTGAGATTAGAAATGAAAACCTGTGAACTTGAGAGCTCATATGTAGGCAACAATTGCCTGAGTGAAATAAGGTATGAATTATGATTTATTGGAAAGTGGGTGGATGGTTTGTTGGTTTGGAACCTCTGAGATTTTAATTGAAAAATGGCAGAGACTGGAAAGCAGAATCCATGGTATTGAATCACAGAATATGTGCCTCCAGCAAGAGCTGCAATATCACTGTAACATAGGTTGTGAAAGGGTCTATATTTTCATATTTTAGAATTTGATGATGTCGTATTTCCAGATGGAGTTCAAGAGCCAGTTTTTCCTGCTCATTATATTGTATTTTACCAAGCAATATCGGAAAGGTAAATTCCCAAATATGAAACTTGATCATTTCTATTATTGCCTAGACAAAAGTAAGCAGTTGAACAATATTTATTTTAGCTCATCTATCTGTATTAAATAACATTGGCTTATAGAATTCTTTGATGTCATCTGAAACCCTACAATAATACAAAACAAAAACATAGCTGACATTTGATTTCAAACAGATATGGGGAAAACAAATAAATAAAAATAATATTAAATAATAAAATACAATTTCAAAATACGCACTAATAATAATTATTTAAAAAATCAATTACAAATAATTTGCTTTTGGGGCGTAATTTATATTTTTATTATGTAGTATGACAGGATATTAAATCACAGCCATACTACGTATGATTATGTACCATTACAAATGCATACATTTAGTAAATACATTAATAACATCACTTAAAACATAAACTATATCAAATGAAATTGCGTGAGAAAGTGTTCTTGCTTACTCCGGTCCGCTAGGTGGCGCCGTGCACGTGGCTCAGTTATCCGCTCCAAGTGAAAACACCGGGCATGTTTTGGACACAGATTTGGCTGCGCCGATTTGTCAGAATTTTTCCCCTTTTGTCCTTATTTCTTACTTTTCTACCAGTCACTTTATAATCTTTGGACAACGCGTGTTCCAGGTGAGGAATCATCACAAGTGCATTAGTGTGGGCTAATAGTACATTTAAGGCCGAAACAGGGGGCTGAATTAAACAAGTCTGGTTAGCATTAGCAGACAATGAATCAAGATCTGTGATATTATTAAAGTGCAGATCTCTCTCAGCGTTTCATTGCATACTTCAAAGATAATGACTGCTTTCTTCTTTAGCTTAGAAAACCCTTTAATAATAATAACAACAATTATAATAATGTAACTTCTATGTTTATTTGTGTTTACTTCTTGAGAGACGCATGTGCTTATTTATGAACTTGTTTCCTTTCCTATTTTGCTCAACGAGAAAAATTGAGTACTTCTCCCTGTAAATATCATTAACAAACTATATTAGGGGTATATTAGTGAGCTACCTTTACGAAACAAAAACGTCAGAGACCTGCTCATTTAAGCAGTCACAAAGATTTAATATAAGCACCACAGCCTTAGATGGGGAAAAGTTAGATGCTTATACAACATAAACCATTATCCATTTATCGCTGCACCAAGTTAGGCATCAAAATGATGCATTTACAAAGGTTAATCAAATTTTACTTATTATCCTCAATACATAGAATTCAGAAATCCCTTAGCAAGCTACTAGGACATACTTTAACTGTATGCTTTTAACTGTATGTTTTAATAGTATTTCACTTGTTTATGTTATTCTAAGACGAACTTAAGTGTCCAGAAAGGCACCTAATAAATAAAATGTATTATTATTATTTTTATTTTTATTCACTGGTACCTTCCGAGCTATAGGTTGGACACCCCTGAACTAAATCATATCTGAAGAAGCGCTGCAAGAAACATAAATGTTTTAATCATCTCGTATTGTCGACATAAAACTGTCACTTGCACACTTACACACAGAGGGAAGAGGAAGCACATTGTTTACTCAAGTAAGAGTACTGTTACACTGCACCATATATTATTCAAATAGAAGTAAATGTATGCTGATAGAAAAACACCTGAAAAGGAAAATTTGGTTAAGAATGTTCCCTAGTATGTAAATGTAAGTGTGCACTACCCACTTCTGTTTGCAATCACATGAATGATATAACAAAGTACATTGTTCTCTGTTAAAAATCTCTATTCACCTCCAGTGTCTCTCCCCACTGTCCTCCTGTGTGTCCAGGGAGTCGGCAGGATGTCCGGGGGTCCAGCAGTGCGCGTGAGCATTGAGTCGTCCTGTGAGAAGCAGGTGCAGGAGGTGGCTCTGGATGGGACAGAGACCTATGTCCCGCCTCTGTCCATGTCCCAGAACCTGTCCCGACTCGCCCAACGCATAGACTTCACCCAGGGTTCCGGCTCTGAGGACGAGGTGGAGGGAGAGCCCCGGGAGCGCGAGTGGACCAAGCATGAGCCAGATGAGGAGGAAGGTACTGTCTCCTTGCCACGTTTCAATACAGGGTTCAAAAGATGGTGTGTCAGAATCATCTAGTCACAGGTGCTCAATTATGAAAAAATATATATAAATATATATTTTGGGTGATAATCTAGTAAGGCTGTGTGATAAGGCTACAATACTACAATAAACAATAGATCACAGTATATCATGTTAAATATATGATTTATGAATGTATCAAATCGTGAGGGACTCGATGATTCCCATTTCCAGTTATTTTGCCTATTTTTACAACAATATATCAAAACTCTAAATGTGTGGTCTAACAGGCCTGTTGGTCCCTCAGGTCCAGTGAAGTTCCAGCCCTCCCTGTGGCCCTGGGACTCTGTGAGGAACAACTTACGTGGCGCCCTGACTGAGATGTGTGTGCTCTACGATGTTCTGAGCGTACTCAAAGAAAAGAAGTACATGGCTCTAGACCCAGTGTCCCAGGACCCCTCCGCCAGCAAGGTAAGATATAAACACACACACATGCATACAAACCATATTTGTATAAAAATATGACTTGATATGAATATATGACATCACATTTAGAAAAACTGTTCCCTCAAATCTCCACTGTTGTGTGTGTCCAGAGCCCGCAGGTCCTGCAGCTGATCAGTAAGAAGCGCTCTCTGAGCACAGCTGCAACAGTGCTCCTCAGAGGGGCAGAGAAGCTCAGTAAGTCTGTGGCCGAGAACATGGAGAACCGACGCCAGAGAGACTTCAACTCTGAGCTGCTGCGCCTGCGCTCCCAGTGGAAGCTCCGCAAAGTGGGAGACAAGATCCTAGGAGACCTCAGCTACCGCAGTGCAGGTTGGACTCACCTACACTACCACTGCACATGACCACAGTGTTCTTTATTTCTATGATTATTTATACTGTAAATTCTCACTGAAGACAACAGTATCAATGAAACATATGGAATGGAATATAAACAAACTCAAAATAACGTGCAACGTGTTTTAGATTACCGTAATTTCCGGTCTATAAGCCACTACCTTTTTTCTTGCACTTTGAACCCTGCGGCTTATATAACAGTGCGACTAATATATGGATGGATTATTTATTTGGCAACACAGCGGATGCGCAGTCTGAGTGCAGAAAACGCCGCTGTCTGTGCGGTGAACACAATGTTGCAGGAGCAGCTTTAGTTCATTCTAATTACGCCACCGTTCCAATAGAGGGCGCACATGCCCTATGTTTTTCTGGATGGGGAGGGTTTATTTTCAAAGAGTGTTGTGTTTTTGCGGTTGCATGAAGACACGTTTTTTTCTTGTGAGGGTTAAGTTGTCTGCAACAAAGAATGTCACTGCGGCAAATAAATGGACCAACTACCCGAAGTACTGTCTCGTTCTTGCTACTGGGCACCACAGTGAGCAACGAACGGGTTTAACCCTGAAGTCACGTCATCCTTCAGCTCTGGAGCTGCACGGAGCTCCCTTCTTGTTCCTGCTTAAACCACGAGGCATAGCATGAAAGGTTAACAACATGGATCTAGAGTTAACATGAAGTTGCAGCGTTAGCGACCGATGCTTTCAGCGCTAAAACAGTTTATCCCCGTGTGATAAAATACGTGGTGATGCTAAATGAACATTAGTGAGGGGGACATGTCTTACCTGTGTGCGTTAAATGCAGGTGAATGCGTAAATGATGAGAAGAAACGTCTCAAACTTCAGTAGCTGAACATCCACTCATATCTGATCCATAACCTGACCCCAGGAGAGAAATCTGCTGAAACCCTACAAGACTCCGACAAGATCCAAGATCTGACAGCGTCTCTTTGTGCAGGAGACATGTGCAGTAGAGATGGGGAGAGACGGGGGGATGTGCAGAGGAAGACGCTCGTTTGATTGGGTTTTGAACAGTTATTTTGAGCTTCATGCACACACCCTCCTCATGGAAAACACACGAAGAAATGCAGATGATGCAGCTTTTAAGTTAAAGGCGGCTTATATTCAGGTGCACTCTATAGTCTGGAAATTACAGTATATCAAATTAAAGATCCTGATGTGGCACAGCTGAGAATTGAAAAACACTTCAGGAGACTTCATCATGAGGCTCACTGAGAGAAGTTATTTCATTTCACTATTTTGTGCTACATAAATCCATATACCTTGTTTCATATATTTGATGTCTTCCGTTTTTGTTGTTGTCTGTATTTACAATATATAAGTAGTAAGCATAATGAAACATCCACCTGATGAAATGAAAAACGAGAGGAATGGAAGAGGAGAGGAGGCAGAGTCACGTCTTTCCTCTCGCTCCTCAGATCAGATCATGGAAAAAGTTCTGTGTCCCAAATCAAGCTATTGCTTGTGCGCCCTGTGGTTCTGCTGTTAGGTCAGATAATTAAAAAAAACAAAATTTTGAGCCCATTTTCACTGATGTCATTGCTTATTTCTTTTATGGAATGACTTGAGGCTTAAGGTGAAGATGGAGTTAGTTTCAGCTCAGGATTTCAGGATAAGCCTGGACTTGTTAAACTACTTTAATGGAATACCCCCATAGTGTATTAACTATAAACCAGCTGTAAAAATCTGCAATCTGACAGTTAAACACCAAATTCCTCCATAAAATTCTGACCTGTCCACCAGCTCAGTTTGAACTGTAGATTCTATGATGTTGTGGTGTCACGGGAACACAATTTATAGCATGTCAGATAGTAAACTCCTACTCAATACTTAAGTGAGAATCTTAAATATATGTTATACCACTGCAGGCTCCCTGTTTCCACACCATGGCACGTTTGAGGTCATCAAAAACACAGACATCGATCTGGACAAGAAGGTCCCAGAGGATTACTGCCCTCTGAACGTGCAGATCCCCAGTGATCTGGAAGGATCCGCCTACATCAAGGTCAGGAACTGTGGAACAAACACACACACACACACACACACACACACACACACACACACACACTCACACACACGATGATGAATCTGGTGTGTGAGTGATATACAATAGTAGCTTAGCACCACCAGGTGAAGAGTGAATGATCCAATTCTTTCAAAGGGTCTTTGAGTGTCCAAATGCCCCTTTATATTTCCAATTCTGTGTTCAGATAGTTATTATTAACCCTCCTCTGTGTTTTCAGGTGTCAATCCAGAAACAAGCTCCTGACATCGGGGACTTGGGCACTATCAGCCTGTTCCGGAGGCAGCCCAAAACCAAAGCAGGTAAGAGCACTCTGTAAACCACTAAGCCAGAAACCATGGCAATGAGAACAACACACTGTTGACTACTGCAACTTTTTTTCTGTTACATGCATTAGTATGTCACCTGCATGATGCCATGAGAATAGAAAGTTAAAACCATACTTTAGAACATTCTCTACCGTGACTGAACTTTTGAAGTCCATTCGCATTTTCAATTAACAAAGCAGATGCTTTCCTTGTTAAATGTTCTTTGTCTCCTGTCCCTGTGTGCTGTTGGGCGGTGTCCTTCAGGAGCCCAGCCGTGGCACGTGAAACTGGAGGCGGCTCAGAATGTGCTGCTGTGTAAGGAGATCTTTGCTCAGCTCTCCAGAGAGGCTGTGCAGATCAAGTCTCAGATCCCTCACATCGTTGTCAAGAATCAGATAATCTCCCAGCCCTTCCCAGGTGAGCGTCTCCACTACACCCTCACCTTTGGAGTCACAGCACATCCAGGATTGATCAGAACGGACATCAGTGGGTTTCTTATTGATAATAAAAGTAATTACTGAAGAGCATAATCAGATGCTTAATGTGGCTAGCAATAAATAAATGGCACATTTAAACACTAGATATAATCACTCAGACTGCCACATGTTTATGCTGGTCCTGCTAAAAACATAACATGAATCAAAACATAACTCCAGTTATGTTTTTTCACAGGGAAGCAACATTTTAACATTCTAGAGATAAGATGTGTAGACCTGATGTTTCTTGTGTCCTGTGTGTTGTCTCTGGCAGGTCTGCAGCTCTCCATTTCACTGTGTCACTCGTCTGGGGAGAAGAAGAGCCAGAGAGCAGCTCCAGAGAAGCCAAAATCTGATGACCACCTGTACGTCCTGGAACACAACCTGCACCAGATGATCAGAGAGGTCAGAGGTCATCACTGTACAGATGTCTGTGGGGATGGACAAAGGGCTGGCCTCAGAAGGGCATATTTAAGGGCTTATTGTAAAACACACATTTTACAAACTCTTTAGCTCTCTATTCATGCTTAATGAATCGGAATTTCTCCTAGCATGTTGTGAGCTTTTTACCTTGTTATAACATTCCATTCAAGAGGTTTTAGATGCCATCCATGCATCTGGATTGTTAGCGTTCTCTCGTGGGCCCCTTTGAAATCCTACTTACAGTTTGCTGTAAGACTCTGTGGTCTGCCCACAAGCCTACGTCATCCATGCTCTCACATGATAGTACAAAAACATGATACAAAACTGTACACAGCAACTAGTTTCATTAGCGGATGCACGGTGATTGTGTTTTAATAGCGCCAGTTAGGGGGGGTGACTTAGTGTGGAAAGCAAAGGGAGGGGTTACGAAGAGCATCAAAAATGAAAGTGAAACTTATAAAACATGTTAATGCTTTATTTCTGTGAATATTGCATTTTCAAAACACTATACAGTAACATGGTGATCTGAATATGTGAGAAGTCAAATACCCCTTTAATGAAGTGTTGCTAATATGCTAAACCCTGTCCTCTGGTGGTGTGTCTTTGCATGTGCAGTTCCATAAGCAGCAGCTAAGCTCGGTGCTCATGCCCCACCCGGCCACAGCTCCGTTCGGACACAAGCGTCTACGTCTGGCCGGTCCTCAAGCCTACACCAAAGCCCAGATCTCCTCTGTGCAGCAGGGCCAGGGGCTGCTCGAGAAGATCATCAAGCAAGCCAAGCACATCTTCCTCCGAAGCAGGTCACTCCTACCTTCTTTCTTTTTTTCTTATAAACTTTTCTTTGCCATATCACTATGGTATGTTTTCTAAACATACCATAGTGATAATAAAAACTCTTTCTATGTGCTCTTATACTTGTTTAAATCTGTACTTGTACTTGTGTAAATCTGCAGGGTTTGCGTGTTAAACATGTGTGAATAAAACAAAACACAACCAGGACATTTTCTGACACAGATAGGGTTAGGGTGCGTAATTTGAAATGAGTTTGTTAATAAATCTAATAAATGCTTGCCGTTTTTCCCAGGACCGCTCGGACCATCGACAGCCTGGCCAGCCGAATAGAAGACCCTCAGATCCAGGCGCACTGGTCCAACATCAACGACGTGTACGAATCCAGCGTTAAAGTGCTCATCACGTCCCAGGGCTACGAGCAGATCTGCAAGTATGTCCTGTGCTCACTCTGCCCCCTTTAGGCCAGCAGAGGTGTTACAACATGGTGGAAGTGATAACACCGAAATTACCTTTGGAAACGTAGTACTGATATATGGATTTGTATTTCAGAATGATTTATCTAGTAAAATATGCTGATCAAATTTCAAATGCAGATGCTGGGGCAAACTCTGACTCCAATAATATTTAGAACTTAATAATCTTGCATAAAGCACTTTAAAACACTTTGTGTATGAAATGTGCTATACAAATAAACCTGGTCATCACTCCTGGTTCAAAGACATACAGTGATATTTATGTTTTTGAGCTACATGCTGTATGTGTGATGAGAACTGTGGAACAAAGTCACATGAAAATCAAATGAATGTTGTGACCTCAAAATAATGTTGTTTACTGTATGGTATCAGGCAAACTTTGCTACATTCCTGGACAGGGGGCACTAGTGAGTTTGTTTACCCAGGGCAACATAACCCATGTCCATAACTATTTATATTGTTGTACATGTGTCATATTTACATAAGAACATGGAACATTGTGAATGCATAACATTATAAAAAAAGCCTCCTAGTGTCCAAAAGAAGGACTTCATTGTATTTTTTGGGCTAAATGTAACTGTGGTCTGTGCTTGGGCAGGTCCATCCAGCTGCAGCTCAACATTGGGGTGGAGCAGATCCGGGTGGTGCACAGAGACGGCCGTGTGGTCACTCTGTCCCACCAGGAGCAGGAGCTGCAGGACTTCCTCTTGTCCCAGGTAAGAGCACTGCTCCTGAGGCAGAGCAGCTGTGAAGCACAGGCTAAAGCTCATACTGTGTGTCTGTGTGTGCACGCATGTGTGTGTGTGTGTGTGTGTATGTATGTATGTGTGTGTGCAGATGTCCCAGCACCAAGTCCACGCCGTGCAGCAGCTGGCCAAAGTCATGGGCTGGCACGTGCTCAGCTTCAGTAACCATGTGGGCCTGGGACCCATCGAGAGTGTGGGCAACGCCTCTGCAGTGACTGTGGCCTCCCCCAATGGGGACTACGCAATCTCAGGTAAGCCTCACCTCCACACGGCCCACTCATTATTCTGTATCGGCTATCTCCATGTGCACTTTTCTTCACAGTGCGCAATGGTCCCGAGAGCGGCTGTAAGGTGCTGGTCCAATTCCCCAGAAACCAGAGCAAAGAGCTGCAGAAGAGTGAGGTGGTCCTAGACTCCAAGTGGAGCCACCTGAGAGGGCCGTACAGAGAGGTGCACTGGAGCAAGATGGAGGGCAGGAACTTTGTGTACAAGATGGAGCTGCTGATGGCTGCGCTCACACCTGCTCCCTGAACTGTGTGCAGCTCCTGAACTTTCTCTTCTGGCTCTGTTTACCCTGAGTGTAGACAGGCTGTGCCGCCTCAAGTCACACTATTGTCAACATGTCTATGAGAAAACCTTTGAAAATATTGTGCACATGAGTGTGTGCAGCTCCTCACATCTGCTACTGTCAAAACAAAGTCAGATGAAGTGTGAAATTAAATAGAGCTTTGGATTCATGGGCCTGCGCTGTCAGGACCTCAGTCTGGGCACAGTCACACACAACATGTACTTCACTCTTTGTCTTCATGTTAGTCTCAGTTTAAGACCAGGACAAACCACCTAAAGGACCATATCAACCCACATGACAGTTCCACCGCTGCTCCGCTAATGTCATCAGAAACCATGTTTTCCATATATTTCCTTCTGTGCTCGTTTTCTGTTTAAACACATTTTGAATGAATAAACCTGTGTATAAAGTATATGAAGGTTGTTTTTACGTTTCCAATGACTTTTTCAGTCTGTTCAGAGCAGCCACACATCCCAGAGCCGAGACAGACGGGCGAGTAGGCAGAGCGGAAATTATCCAGATGATTCTAGGAAGTTGTATGGAGTTTAAAAGCACAGTGGAGCACTTCTTGAATTAACATCTCAAGGTGGAACAATGTGTTTTTGTTTGAGAGAAGAACTCGGCCTAAATATGCAAGGTTTGTGGGTTAAACATGTGAATGAAACAAAACACAACTCTGTAATATTTTGATGAAGAAATGTAACAGATGAGAAAAATAGTGTAACATGGGCCCTTTAACTGTCAGATCACAGATTTGTTGACCTGGTTATAGGATTCAGGGCCTAGCCACATGAAACAAAAGCTGTCACAAAGTTTGATGTCTTTTCTGCCTCTAAAAATAAAAGGGAAACTATATTTTCACAATAGCTTCAGAAATTGGTACCACTATTAGGTGTACTGCACCACTCCTGGGTGAATGAGGGATCACCCAAGAAGTTACTGACAACAGAAATTTGCATTTGAAAAATACAGATTTTAGCTGCCCCATCTGTAATAAATGTCATTATCTTACTAATGGTGTGATCTAGAGCTTCAGATTAACCACAGTCACATCGAAATTGCATTTTGAGTACCATAATTTGTGTATTGGTTGTTTCAGTCTTTTTGTCAGTTCTTCTGGATGCTTTAAAATATAAACTTTGAACAGAATATCATTATTAAAATCGAATTCTGTCAGATCACAGATTTGTTGACCTGGTTATAGGATTCAGGGCCTAGCCACATGAAACAAAAGCTGTCACAAAGTTTGATGTCTTTTCTGCCTCTAAAAATAAAAGGGAAACTATATTTTCACAATAGCTTCAGAAATTGGTACCACTATTAGGTGTACTGCACCACTCCTGGGTGAATGAGGGATCACCCAAGAAGTTACTGACAACAGAAATTTGCATTTGAAAAATACAGATTTTAGCTGCCCCATCTGTAATAAATGTCATTATCTTACTAATGGTGTGATCTAGAGCTTCAGATTAACCACAGTCACATCGAAATTGCATTTTGAGTACCATAATTTGTGTATTGGTTGTTTCAGTCTTTTTGTCAGTTCTTCTGGATGCTTTAAAATATAAACTTTGAACAGAATATCATTATTAAAATCGAATTATAACTGCCATGCTTGAAAAATCTGTTCTATACTGTCTAAACAGATTTATCTGTTAATGTCAGGGCTCCCAGGAAATGACTCACCCAAACTCACGTGTGTAACAAAATCCACACATGCAAAATGCCTTTGTCAAACACATGTAAAAATATTTAACTAAATGTAGATCTTTTACCTATCTTAATAAAGCAATAGTCTACTTTCCTATAGCTGGCCTGCTCATTTCCATTCACAAATGATTCTGACTGAAGCTGTCCACTGTCCACCAATGACTTCTGCCATTTACAAAGATGAGCACAGATCTAGCAATTTGTTGAATGTTTATGCACAGTATTTAGCCTGAGAAAAAGTACAGGCATACTTTGCAAATAATTAGCCCACAAGCAATCCCATTTGACTGGGATGTGGTGTAGTGTGGCTAACCCAGTGAGAACAGTGACCCCCACTGCCCTCATGAATGCTCTGGGAAAGAAAATATTGGTTAATTTTATAATTAGAAAGTAGGAAGTAAAACTATTGTCTACTACAACCTGCAGATGTGCTTAAGTTGTAATGAAAAATTGTACACTTCTCATGTTTCCGTGTCAGCGTCAAGACATTTTGTAATGTTCAGTCTTGGCCCACATCAGTGCTGCAGCCTCCTAGGAGTTGTGCACCACTGTATTGTGTAGGTCAAAAGAAAACAATACCTTAACATAACCAAATTCCCACACTTAAGGTTGCAGACTTGAAAGAGCTGAGGCTGATTTGCAGGCTCAGGTCAGTAAGGCGGTGGTTTGACTTTCTGGGGACTCTGCTGGAGGGTTGTGGGTGAGATGCTGGCGCTCTGTGGGCACTCTGCTGGTGGAGTGGTGGGTGAGATTTGGAAAATATAGAGGAAGCAGCAGGATGCTATTAGAGCAAGTATATTAATCATGAGCAAAGCCTCCATAGAAGTCAGTTTCTGTGTGACTTTGGGTTATATCGGGAGTTCAAATCCAAAGTCACCGTCCTTACGGCTTTCACTTTATATCCTGAGACAGAATTGAGAAGGATTGATGATCATAGAACTGAAGCAAGAGCTCGACAAGAACAAAATAACAGAAATTACCATATGATCACTGTATTACTTGCACATTACATAGTTAGTCATACAATTTTACAGTACAGTTTTACAAGTTGCTCAGATCTACATTCACAAATAAAATACACCTTGTTCCCCAATCAACTGTTGCTTTGTTAATTCCAAAACTAATGTCCATTTAGCCTTGTAACCTTACTGTTAAATAGCATAAACTGTAAGTTAAGTATATAAATATTGCTCTTTTTTTATTTTTCAGGGTCTGAAACTTTCTATTTTCTGTTTTACCACGGGGATGTTAGGGTGCATTGTGTTACAAATACTTTCCTCATTGAGATGTTTTTGCTTTGTCCGGAATGTTTCACAGTATGGCTTTAAATATTGTTTATATTATATTTTCATGGAAACAAAATCAGACCAAGTTACATGACAGATCTGTGGAGAGACAATTCCACTCAGTTAGAATTGTGTTTTGTTTTTTTTTTTCTTCTAGGAATTAGAGCCACATCTGAAAAGTTACACAGTGTACCTTTCAACTAAATTCAACAGTAGGTATGTTTTTAATGAGGAGCTAACATCTAGCATGGTTAAAAGCTTTAAGCGGTTTCTCATAGAAGGCAGGTGTTTGTTGGTTTGGTTGATCTTGCTCAGACCATCACAGAGGTGAGGGTTAGATCCCCATCGATCTCCAGGTTGGTGATCTGCTGTAGATGGAGGAAGCGGTGCCTGTAGTCATGAGCCTGCATCCCGTTCACTATGATGCGGAAAGACTGGTGCTCACAGCAGATGGTCAGCTGAAAGAAAACACGACAAGGCGATTTAAAGGGACTGTACGGAGCCTGTGCTTTTACTGTTTTAAAAAAGTACGACTACCACAACAGAACCTGAGTTTCCTTCACCTGCAGATAGAGACACATCCAAGTCTCATTTTCATTATACAGACAGACCAGGCCTCATGTGTAGCTCAGAACCTCCAGAATTCCCTCCCTGAGCTGTATAGGCTGCACTAGCACTGACTCAGGACCGGTGCAGGTCCTGGAGTTTAGGGAGTGACTGTTCAGATCAGAGAGAGGGATTTTAGGTTTAAACGCACTAGATTTCAACACTGAAACTGGCAACCCAAATTAGAAATCCATGTGAGCCTGAAGAAGCTAAATGGATGAGTGACAAAGGATTTTTACTCCTAAATTTTAGTCCAGTTGACAGAATTCTATTTTCTTTTGCTCAAGACCTGGTTGAGGGATTTCACAAATTTTAATGAATTATTGAAAATATATTTATTGAATCTACCACTGGGAGGAGCCACTGTCCTACATTAAACCAAGTCCCTGGTGTTAAGTCCATGCTGCAAATCAACAGTGATTTGCTACCACACATTTAGTTCATAGACTGTATAAAAAAGTGGACTAAGCGAGTGTGATGTCACCCAGAGCACTCAGCGCCACTCAATTGAGGCTCGCGATGCTAACGGTTACAGGAGCGAATCTGGAGCCAGGCTCTATGTTATGAATAGGACTTTTTTGACCAACAAAATAGGGTAAAAAAAAAAGATAATGTAGAGCGGATTAATAACAACATTTAAAGATCAAGATGATGAGGCCACAGCAGCAGTTACAGAGAGACGAGCGACAAGATCCTAATGTAAGTCAATGGGAGCCAGAGTCAGGAGGAGCCAGAAGAGCTTCCTATTCCTATTTGGCACACGGCGGCTAACGTGTTAGCTACATCCATTCATATGTAGGGTCTATAATTTAATTTAGTTCAGTAGTGTTTTTGGTGTTTTAAAAGTATTGTCTACTGTTCTAGTCCCAGTTGGCCATTTTATTGCAAACTAGCCCTGTGTACAGCTTTGTGTTCAAACAGGTTTAAAAGTGGATCTATCCAGGCTCCCATTTCAGGTAGTTGGTGACATCACAAAAGACTGTCCTGACTACTGAAGTGATACACTGCAAACTTAGAAACTTAGATCAATTACTCTGTTGCTTATATATTCAGAATCCACACCCTCCCCTTTCAGCCTCCAGACCACTCACCCCCACCATCAGCAACATCCAGCAGTTCTATCTGAAATGTGCTTGTGAGTGCAGTACAGGTGTGTGGTGAAACTTTCAGTGTGCAGTATCTTACAGTGAAGGCTTGTCCTCTCTGGAAGGGCATGGCTCCACCCCTCTCCTCGGAGCCCCACTTCTCTCTCTCCTTTGTGTTTCTCACCACCGTGTTCTCACTGAAGCGTGGGTTATAGTGCAGCGCAATGCCTGATGGGTAACTCAGATTCACATGGAACCTACAAAGAAAAACACAGAAGTCAGTCAAAATGACAAACACACATGAATGGATGACAAAAAGGAAAATCTGTTTCGCAATTATCCAGTAACATTAATTAGATGGTCTATTTGCTGTACCTGATTTTTACTTAAACAGAACTAGTTCTTTTTAAACCCTTTGCAGTGGTACAACATTATTCCTCATATTCTAAATACTCACTGTGACAGTTTTTCCCAACTTTTAGAGACATGAGTTTTAACATGACAGTTGACAAAAACTAGCATTCTAGCATGCACTGCATCAAACAATAAAACACTTTTGATTAGATGCAGATCGCACTCAGCAAACTTATTTTGGCCTCATGAGCTGTTTCTATGAGAGATCTCTCCTGGAGCAAGACACATTTTGCTCAAATCCAAAAGGCATTTAAAATACTAAAGTATTTAGAATAACTGCATTTCAGTGTGTGTACGATTTTTACATCTTTGTAAATAAATGCACAAACAGGGCAACAAGAAAAAGGAGAGAGTAAAGACAAGAGGAGGGTGAGACTGAGCAAAAAACAAAAAGTGAGAAAGAATGGAGAGATGACAGAGAGGGAGAAGTGAGACGGAAGTTGTGGGCAGAGAATTTACTAGAAATCCCTCCTCTTGTGTGTTCAGGCAGTGTCTTTTGGTCTCTATGGTAAAAACAATGGAACAATAATGTCATGAACAGGAAGGCACGAGTCTGTTACAAATACTGTTTCATTTCCACTGTACTGTAGACTGTCATTGAAAGCACATTCATAAACTAAGAGAAAATCCTGCATTTTTGACCTGGAGAAAAATAAATCCGATGTATCATGTTTAATAGTGCAGCAATAAAAGTGCACTGTGTAACTTTTGCTGCTTGTCTCCATGGAGATGGTCCATGGTATTACATTAAATTCATTCATCTTGCATTTATTCAATTGCAAGTGTTTTTGTTGCTCAAAATAAGAATTATAATCTTACCCTAATCTAACACTGTACCTTTTAATAATACCTATAATAAAACCTCTGTCTTCTCACTCAAAGTGAGTGACATGTCTCTCCACAGATCTGACTTGTAAGCTTTATGCTATATTATGGAACTTTCCAGACAAAAGTAACATATCTATATAGAGAAGCACCATCAGAAAAGTGGCATACTACATAACTTTTTAGGCATCTATTAATTAGGGCTGCAAATAATTAAAATAACTGTCTAAATGGTCACCGTCGGTCAAAGTCTGCAGTTATTTATTAGGTACTATAGATACTCTGCAGTACCAAAAAGTATTTTGATAAAAATGTATTAAAAAAAAAAAAAAAAAAAGGATTTAAACAGCACATTTTCAGGACCCTGTGATCAGTCTGAGTGTTCGTGATCCTGTTTGATTTTCAGCAAAAAGATGAGCATGACTGAATATACAGTATATAACTCATATTAAATCTTACTAGAGTACCACAGCTTCTAACAGCGTAGTGCTTTCAGTTAGCTTGACACGTACCTGCTTGCACTTGCAGCCACGGTGCCCTGGATGGTGATAGTTCGACCAGGCGTGAGTCCTCCACTGATCACACTGTGGTACGGGATGACCTACAGAAAAAGGTGAGCCATTCATTCTCATAGGCCCATTCTTATGTATTAGACTAGTGGAATATGACAAAAAATATACCACAAATATATAAGCCGCACACGTGACTGCTCCTCACTACTTGTTTTCAAATTACATATCTAAATCAACTTTATTTCTACAGCACATTTTACAAACAAATCTGTTGCTAAAGTGCAGCACAGAGAGCACAAATCAAGAAAACAAAAAAGATAAATTAGTGAAGTTTGGTTATGGCAGTCCTAAAAAAAATAAAACCAGCAAAATCAAATAAAAGCAAACCCATAAAAATCATAAAAGAAACCATTGTGAAGTGTCTTTGAGTCACCGTGAAAGCACTATATCAAACCAGTGGATGATAATACTATTATTATTACACATTTCGAGGATCAGTTTTTGGACAATTTTGATTTTCACAATTCATTTACACTTACAAGTATGACACAGTATTGCTGTTAAAAAGGGGGTACTGCACTTCTATGACGTATTAACTGCTGACACATATTTGGATCACTATATCATACTAGCTTTTGTGATTGTGCAAATGCTATATTCACCCAAAACATGTTTCACTTTTGTTTTTGACACTCTCTTTCCTTCCATTGGCTAGACTCATAACCACAAAGAGGGTTCAAATACTTAATTCTCTCCTCTGGAATAAACATTCTAAGCAGTTCATTTGTTTTACTCACAGGCATAGCAGGAGGAAAACCAGGAGAGGGGAAACCAGGCTGTGGAGGGAAGGCCGGACCGCCGGGGAACGCACCGAACGACGGAAAAGCCACCTGAGGAACAAAGAACCCAGGCTGAGCGGGGAACCCAGGCTGAGAGAAAGAGAGAGGCCAAGATGTTATGGGGTTATACTGTACTGTAAAAGTCATTTTCTTCATGTTTTACAATTTAATTATGTATAACTCTGTGGAAGATTCACTGTTTTTGGATGAAATAACCAAACTTATGATCCAGAAATGTTTAATCTTATCATTTTTGTTTAGGATTAGGTCAAGCTCTCACAAAACTACCTGGTTGGTGCCAAAACTTCAGCTTCAAAAGTTGGTTAGGGTAAGGATTAGCAGCCTCAAAATGTGCATCAATAGAGGTGATAGGTGAAGATTTGTGATGGTGAGAAAAGCTCGTGGTAGATTTGTGATAGTGGAAAAAGGCCTTCGTGACTGTGGCAGCACTTAGGTCTGAGAGTGAGACCGAAATAATGTTCAAACTTAGAACTGACCAAAGACGAGCTGCCACCACTGAAGTATCATCAAATTTTTAAGGTGAACCCAAGATGAGTTGTTTTCAGTGGCCTGTGCTCACTGGTGCATGGACCTGTGATAGAAATCTATACTGTATCAAGATTTCTCTTTATCTGTCTTTGCGTAAATTAATGAATTAATTCTACCCGAAATCCAGACCATGTGTAAAGGCTCAGCAGACACAACTGTCTCCACCCTCAGCAAGCCCTTTGTTGTCTTAGATGTTCTCAAATGTAAGTTAATTTGATTAGAAAGTCCGTTAAATAAGTCACTCTGCTTCAATATGTAGCTTGTATTTCTGTATAAATACTGAGAGCTGTCCATATCTTCTGTAAAAAGAATAAACCTTGGTCTGTTTTCCAAAAACTCATCAGGCTTCGCAAATGGATTAATTATTTATCATCAAGATAAAGATGATACTGTAGCTCCAAACCCCCGGGAGCTACAGTACTAATGGAGAGGTCACTAGTCGGTCTCGAACCGGGATAGAAGGGAAACATCTTATCCAGTTCTTATAACAGACCAATGACTGATATGAATCCTGTCTGATATTTTGGAGTCTCAGTGCAGCCTGAGCCCTCCTCCTGTGTCTGCTAATGTGCTAGCTGCTTTGTGCCAAACAGGAAGTGCTCCAGGAGGCTCTTCCAGCTCCTTCTGACTCTGACTCCATTTGACTTACATTAGGATCTTGTCAGTCGTCTCTCTGGACCTGTTGCCTTTTTGGTCTTAAAATGTCCTTATTATTCCGCTCTACATGATCCTGATTTTTTTTTTTTGCTATTTGGTCCATGAAAAAAATCCTATTCATACCATAGAGCCTGACCGCAGATTCACTCCTGTAACCATGAGCACTGCGAGCCTCATGTGAGCACTATGGGGACGTCACACTCACTTAGTCCACTTCTTTTATACAGTCTATGATCTGTGATCAATCTTTGTAGTAAAGACAGGCCTCCCGGCAACAGCAAAGGAGTTACCATATTCTCTCTCCACGTTTCCCTTTCATTGTCTAACTTTTGCAAACATGGAAACACCCCCCTCATGTAGCGCTAGCCTCAGCAAACCGGTATAATTCCAGAGACGTTACCACACGGAGCCTAGACACCAGGGGTCCCCGACATGTTGCCTCTTCCAGGTAGCTCGCCAAGACTTTTCTGAATTATATGAATTGGGCTGAATAACAAAATTTGGATAATTAAATGGCTATTACTATTGTAAATGAATCATTTTGAGTTTTAAAAGCATCTAACTGTACCCAACAGGGGCTGCTAAAATGAGTAGCTCTACAGCATTTTGGTTTTGTAAAGGAGGAAAAAGGTCAGAGACCCCTGCATTACATTGTGTAGTGTGACAGTGGGACATGCAGCCATCCTCTATGCTCAAACAGTGTAGTGGAAAGCAGGCTGAAGATTCTGTAAAGGCCTTAATCATGTAACCCTTGTTGTTTGCCTGTAAACTGGAATAAATCTTGGAAATGAAGCTCTGGATATTGATTGGACTTTGATTTTGTTTTTCTGTCACTGCGTAAACCCCTTACCCATGGTGACCAAAAGTGATTATTTGAGTATAGTTATTGAGTCTGATCACTGATTTGCTTGTTACATTTCTTTGACAATAGTCACTACAGATGGTACTGAAGCACTGAGAATGTATCCAGCTCTGAATAACTGAGTGGGGAGTTTGGCTTTGGCTCATAGACTGTATAAAGAAGTGGACTAAAGCCGGGAGTACACAGTACGAAATGTTTGTTTCACTCAGGCCCAGCTCCAACTGTACAACCAAGTCGCAGAGTTTAAAAGTTCACAGCTCACGATTCATGTTCTCACACTCTACAAACTAGTACAACAGTGCGAAAACTTCACAAGAGGTGACTGGGTATCATTTGTTGCGACTTATGATTGCCGATCGGGAGCTGGTCGTGAGGTATTATCCATTCTCATTATGTTTACTACACAAAGTACGACAAGCGACTCAGCCCGATCCCAAAAGCAGTCACACGAGCGAAAAATTGTCTCAAAAAGGGTCAAAAATCACCATCATGTTTGACAAAATTGTGAAATAAAAACACCAGGATCATTTATACAATTAGTTCCTTAGTTAGTCAGGTTAGGATGAACAGGCCAGGACCATCAGCTGAAAATGGGTTGTGAATTTGAACTGAAATCATAAAAACATCACAAAAACCAGACAAACCAGACGAGAGTCCAGATGACGTGATGACTACGTTGGTGTAATGAAACCTACCGTGGGGCTCATGAAGGAGATGGAGGTGACTTCCACTCGTCCGTCCACTTTGATGGTGTCCACTTGTTGAAATGGGATCCTATGTCTGTACTCCAGGAAGTGCTGACCGTTTATGGCCACCTGTCCACAACAGAGTAGTGGTACAATATATGTGCCTTTAGAATTCTTTTTATGTATACTATACTATACTTTTTATGCATTTCACAACCAGTTGTGAAATGCAAGCCCACCTACAGTAAAAAGCCATATTTTTTGTACAATAATATGAGTCTGTGTCTTGGCTGAAATGTTACTCAGTGTAGTTTTAAGTTTTGATGTTACCTGGTAGGCGTGCGAGCGGACGGTGATGGTGATGTTGAACCCCGCTCCTTGTGGTAGGGGGGCATTTTGCTGGCGCTCTTCTGCCCCCCAGCTGCCATATTGGAAAGTGTTACAGACCACGGTCATGGGACGGGAGTCGTATCGAGGGTTAAAATGAAACGCCACATCTGCGTTCTGCTTGGAGCCGCGCTGCAGATTTATACAAAACCTGTGGAAAAAAAATTAAAAAAACATATATCAGCTCTACCTTACATTTATTTATTTTAAAAATAACACAGATTCAGTGTGAAATACTGTCTCTTGCCGTCATGAAATTCTGCAAAATTACAACTATTGTTGTGTAGTAAAATAAAAAAGGAATCATGCCAAAAACAGTAACCACAAAAAGTGAATGAATGTTTTCAAAATGTTGTTGTCCTCAAGCCACATTTTCACACCTTCAACTAGTTCATTTTTTAAAAGCCACAGTATGTAGGTTTTTAACCAAAAAATATGTTTTGTTTTTAATTGGTTGTGTTAATGTACTGAAAAACTTCCATAGGATATAATGTGCTATAATCTACAGTATGGCGTAAAATATCTAACATTTACCTCTATGGAGAATGTTCCAGAGTGGCTTTAACTTTCTATTGCCATGAATGATGCAGGTGATGTTCCAGCTCCAGAATGTCACACACTGTACATTTAATTCTATACTTGTAGACCCCCTTTGTTATCAGATTAAATGATTCATAGAACATTTGTATTCTCCATTTTCAGTTTCCCATAAGCTGCCTCACCTGTCAGCTCCTGGCAGCACCCTGCCGCTCACAGTGATGGTCTTGCCCTCCTGCAGACTCCCCTGGATGGAGCCAGTGAACGGGATAATCTGGAAAAGACCAATTACACATTAATCTGAGTTGTGATCATGAAATGACTTTCTTTGAATAAATGATTAATTCTTCACTGTGATTTTATGAGGAGGTTATTGGTATTACAGAATAACAAATGTCCAAATGCACCGTGATTCTTTGAGTGCTTCATGACTCAGACTGAAATCATAAAAGACCCGTTTGACCAATGGTGTAGGCACAACTGTTTTAAAGACATTTTCCGATATCTCCACACGCTGCCAGCACGTGGAGATAACGGTGGTTTAAGGTTTTAAGTGCAGATTAATCTTTCAGTGAATGTGTTATCATTTATTTGGGAGTGTGCAGTTGTATCATGTTCATACAGGATGTGACACCACACGAGGGTGTTGGTATAATCCTGCTCTGTCATTACTCATTAAGCCAACTGTAGACCAGAGCAGGTTTTAACATTATGGGACTTTCTCTTTGCTCCAAACACACTGAGCTAACACTAATGTAACACTCACAGCGCCTGCACCATGACCAGATCACATGTGACACAACTCTGAGTTTGAATAAAAGTCAAGGCTTCTACAAATGAAAAATGTCTTTATGAGAGCTCCATGTGAGTAATGTAGGCCGGCGGAATTATCTGTTCTCAAGCTATTTAAGCCCATCTTTAAATAAGCAGTAACCCTAAATAATAATAATAATAATTGAATAATATGCAGTCTAAAACATCTTGAGATGATCATTTGAATAGATCCCCAGCCCCGTTCTTAAAGAGCTTTTGCTCAATTTGCTGTAATTGCATCATTTTATCAGCAGCCGTGTGCAGTGTGGAGGACAGGAGGCTCAGGGGAAATGGAGCAGCACTTCACAGAACTCAGATGATGTGGATTCCTCTGAAGAGGATCAGACGCAGAGATCCTGGCAATAGGTATTTACAAGTATTACCGGTATTTACAATAGAGTCTGACTGCAGACATTCACCCAGAGGACCCTATCTCCAGACCC
>JACN01054549.1:0-19280 GCA_000787155.1 Scartelaos histophorus
TCACGATATGCATGTCACGATTTAATATATCTCAATACTAAAACACAGGACGATATATTGTGATTTATCAATAATTACTTCTATTAATACACATAAAATGGTTTAAATAATCAGAACAGTGAATGTAACTAATGAATTTTTGTGAAAAATACTGAAAAAAAATCGATTCGGATGCATTTTGAAACGATTTGAGATTTATGCAATGAAGTATCACGATATATCACATTATTTTTTTCTTGCAACCCTAAATTTGACATATTGTGATAGCCCGGGGTATTATTTTGAGACTTTTGATGATAACATATCGTGATATTTCGATTACTGTTACATCCCTAGTCTATGGCGAAATGTTTAGCAGTTACTATGGTGACACAACTCACACATTGACAAATATAATACGTTTTTAGACTGAAAACTCAAGAAATAAATGCACAATGGAGTTAAACAGCACATTTTCAGGAGACTGTATGGCCCTGTGTAGGTGTTTGATTTCGATTTTCAAGCGTGACTACCTTCAGGAGACTGTATGACCCTGTTTAGATGTTTGATTTCGATTTTCAAATTTTCAAGCGTGACTAACTGTGTGACTGCAGTTTTACGTGTGAGAAACTTGTTTAACAGCACAAATCAGCTCACCTGTTCCAATCAAATCAGTTTTCTTTGACTGTTTTAAAACAACGCTCAGACTAAAATCCGTCTTGAGTTAGAGCGTCAGACAGAGCAGAGCCTTCAGTTAGCATCGCACCGCAAGGAACGTTGACGACACGAGCTGCAAAGTATCATTCGGCTAGTTCAGGGTTTTCATTGCGACAGAGCCGGGTCTTTTCGGTCCTAATCAGGAGGAATGTCTTGTGACTGTAATTTAGGCTGCGTTTGCTGACAGTTGGACATTTGACCTTTTCCCATGTGTGTTTTCAACTGTAAACCATTATCTTTGAGAATTTGGGCAGTGCCAGCTGATTAGATAAGCAGCAGTTTAAGATTAAGCACAAAGAGTTCACTGTAGTTCTGGTTCGTGAGGCACATCAATTTAATATAGCGAATTTTAGATTTGGATTTTTATTATTCTAGTCATTATAAATTCCATTAAACCATAGACAAACCGGCTAAAAATCTCCAAAATCTCAATCTTTGGTCTGTTATATAGTCGTAATATTGATCTAAAACAACTTCACTGACCTTTATTTCGTCTGTGGACAAACTTTAAAATCGCTGTGCTTGATTTTTACTATTTTAAAAACAAGAAAAACAGAAATAACAGACAGTTTGCAGCGATCCAAAGTTATTCCTCACTTACCTTCCTAATTATTCACTCCAATGAACCTACAAAGCTTTTTCACAACTTTCGGACATGAGAGAAAAAGACGAGAGTATCATGACATGCTAACGCGCACTTCCTGATAATCGAAAATTGGAAAAACGCTTTATAATTCGATGCAGACAGTACTTATTTTGACCTCAATAGCTGCTTATACAATATTATCTGTACTGGGAAAAGAAAATCAGGGACAGATCAAAGTTTTGTATTTTTATTCTGCTCTTTAATAATTTTACACATTTTTTTTCATGAATTAGCTTTGATCTTCTAAATGAGGTTAGCTTCAGAGAGACAACACAGTATGACACAATAATTAGCTGTGTAATTTTGATTTTCCTACATTTTCTTATCTTTTATGCTCCTTGTTAATACCCAGTAAGTCTCATATTAGAGTTTGATGTATTATTCCCTGTCTTAGTATTAATATTTGGACCCACGTGGCCTGTTTTTACCCGTTCTCTGCCTGTATCTCCATCAAAAGGAAGCTAATACTGTGGCAGATGTGCTGGGTAATTATCAGGCTGCCTCAGAGCCGAGAGCTGATTGGTTGGTGCCGGCCGTAATTATGAAAGGCGAGCCGTGATTGGTCGCCGCGGTCTCCTGATTTGCTGCAGTTGCTGTAGTTAGTGCGGCGTGAAACAGGTCAGTGGATCAGTATTATTATACGGCTCCGGTCCCCTGTTCACTGTCCTCACGTCCAACTCACTGTAGGAGCTGCAGGGGTAGTGTTGTGATCCTGCTCGACCAATCACAGCCCGGCGTCAGATTATGGGCCGTTTTGGTCTGATATAAATGGATCAAGCATAACATTATGACCAGAGATGGGTCAACGTGAGCCGATACCTGCTGCTGTGGCCATTAACCGATATTCGCCAATACCGACGCTTAGTTTTTAAAATCCATAACAAGGCAAACAAATGCATCTAAAGTTGAAGCAAAGGTAACAAATTAATCTTTCACATTTAAAATAATAACAAGCTGTATTTGTCTGGGATATAAAATACTTTGTAAACCATATAATGCGCTTCTATTTTCATTTTTACTCTTTACTTCTGTTGAAAAAGACAAATCTGATGCACTAAGGACAAACTAGGAATGTCATATGGGCAGATAGAGACTGGAATGGTGTAAAAAAATATTGGTAATGAGTATCAATATCGGCCGATACCGATATAAATATAAAAATAAAAATAAATTCATATCGGCTGTGACTGATACGTTTTATTTATAGGTAAGGTGGGACATTATTTTATTACATATTTTTATTATTATTTATTGTATTTAGTTTTCTATTTAGTATTTTATTAGTATTTAGTATTTATTGTATTGTATTTTTTTTTATATATATTACCCATACTAATAACCAATAATAATAACAACTGAATTTTATATATAGGAGAGGCTAAAACAAGTATTATTTGAACTAAAATATGAAAGTATTGTCTGGGCTTTTTTTGTGCCGCCGATGCATTAACAAATTGTGAAATTGAAATAAAATGTTTTCTGTTTGCTTATTTCCAGGCCTAAAATTTGCGTACAGGTTTTAAAACAGGTTTTGCGAGTACTGTGTGTTAGACGTTAACCCACAAGCCTGTATTGTGGAATTAAAGGCAAAACAGATGCAAATTTTGTAGAGCACTGACCTTCCTTTTCCTTTTCCTTCACCTTTTTAGTGCATCATAATGTTACAAAGTGCTGTCATTTAAAGTCCGACAGAAGTGCAAAGAACGTAGAAATCTAGAGTTACAGCAGAAGTGGCGTTTGTAACTGTAGCTCTGCACAGCCCACGTCTCCAGGCTGTATCTTATTTCTCTTTCCCCTCACAGCTCCGTCCCCTGAGCCTCTGTGTTTGATCAGCAGCAGCTCCAACTGACCCACATTCACCGCAATACAAAAACACTGCATCACCCGCACTACTACTACTAATATTACTACGAATACCAATTACCATAGACTATGCTAATGTATGCTATGCACTGCGCCACTTCAAGTACTGCTACTTAACATGACATAATCAATACTACTATTACCTCTACCACTACTGCTGCTGCTACTTTGAGTACTGCTAATACATGCAGACGCATGCTCATGCAATTTGTATGGGTTACTTTGAGTGGGCTCGCATCTCACCAGATCTGACCTGTAAGTGCAGTTGTTGGCATCACCTGTCGTCTCCATGGAGATACATAAGTTTAAATCCATGAGTGATCTGGAAAGAACGATGGGTCAAATGCAGAGGGCAAATGTACCCACACACTTCCCTGCACTTCCTCTGCTACTGCTATTACTCATACTCATACCATTACTGCTCATCATACCACTGTTACTACTACTACTACTACTCCTCCTATTCCTCCTGCTACCACTACTACTACTACTACTACTCCTCCTATTCCTCCTGCTACCACTACTACTACTACTACTACTCCTCCTATTCCTCCTGCTACCACTACTACTACTACTACTACTCCTCCTATTCCTCCTGCTACCACTACTACTACTACTACTACTCCTCCTATTCCTCCTGCTACCACTACTACTACTACTACTACTCCTCCTATTCCTCCTGCTACCACTACTACTACTACTACTACTCCTCCTATTCCTCCTGCTACCACTACTACTACTACTACTACTCCTATTACTCCTACTCCTACTATTACTACTACTACCATTACTACTGCTACTACTTCTATTACTACAACTACTGTCACTACTCCTATTACTCCTACTACCACTACCACTACTACTACTACTACTACTACTACTACTACTACTACTACTACTACTACTACTACTACTTCCTACTACCACTACTATTACTACTACTGCTACTACAACTATTACTCCTCCTCCTCCTCCCACTACTACCAGTACTACAACTACTACCATTACTACTGGACTACTGCTGCTACTTCTATTACTTCTACTGCCAAACTACCGATCACTACTACTACCGCTACTGTTACTGCTATTACTATTATTACGACTACTACCACTACTACTACACCTGTTACCACGCACTACTCCTTCTCCTCCTCCTACTACAACTACTACTTCTCAGACTAACACTACTCCTACTACCACTTCCACTACTACTTTGAATACTACTACTATTACTACCACCACTACTACTACTACTCCTCCTATTACTTCTACTACCACTACTACTACTACCACTACCACTACTATTACTACTACTACTGCTACTCCTATTACTCCTACTAGTGCTACTCCTACTAATACAACTACTACTGCTACTACAATTATTACTAACATTACTCCTCCTACCACTACTACAACTACTACCATTACTACTGGACTACTGCTACTACTTCTATCACTCCTACTGCCAAACTACCAATCACTACTACTACCACTACTGTTACTTCTATTACTATTATTACCACTACTACTACCATTACTACTACTCCTGTTACCACGCACTACTCCTTCTCCTCCTCCTACTACAACTACTACTTCTCAGACTAACACTACTCCTACTACCACTTCCACTACTACTTTTGATACTACTACTATTCTAATACTATTACCACCACTCCTCCTTCTCCGCCTCGTCGTCACTCTAAAGTACAAACAGTGTCACTATCATTAGCCCCTCTTCCTCCCACAGTCCCACAGTCTCACTCCTCCTCCTCCTGTAGGCGCTGCTGTCAGATCAGCAGGAGCACGGCCCATGCATATTAAACAGACCAGTGGCTTCTAGTCATGGGGAAAATGTCTTTGAAATTCAGAGCTCACAGGCAGGTTACATAAGCCAAAAAATCTGTAAGAGTGGTTTTATCTCCCATATGTTTTGGCAATAAACAAAATGATAAAATCTTGGAAACGAATGGAAAATTTAAATATTGTGATTTAAAGGTGTTGTAAAATGTTCTAGTAGGGGGTTTACCTTGTGTTTGTTACTATTAGAGAAAGACCGCTTGACAAGTTGCCCTATATTTGGAATTTTTAGCATTTGGTTGCTTCGTGACCATAAAAAAATACACACAAATATTTATTTTAGCCACTTTAATACCAAGAGATAACTGTACTAAAAGTGATACACATAATGAATGATACATAATCCAAATTGGGCTTACATATTTGTCCATAAATATGCCATCGGCTGTGAAAAAAACCATATGGGTCGATCCCAAGTCTCTATAGAGATGCGATTGCTTTGCCTGGAATATAATTTGGAAAACATGCACTGTGCTCGCTGCGGATCTGAGTTCAAACTTGACCCGGCGGTGGCGTCCTCGTCCTGGTCGTACTGGTGCAATATAAAATACGTTACATACACTGGAATATTCTAGACAAAGCAATAACTTCTTTATGGAGGCCTCTTCAATGTTGGACAGTGCAAATTGAGATTTTTAATACAGTAAAAAGAACAACATGCCCTAGATAATTAATATTGAAGAGAAAACTGAAATATTAAGTACTAAACTTATACAAAAATCCATGCATTTGAGAACATGTTGCTGTCTGAACTACAGGGGAAGCTCGTTTTCCTTCAGGAAATCTGTTTTATACACTACAGTATGTGTATGAGGGCAGGGTATTACTTTTTACATTGGACATATTATATATAATGCCAATTCAAAATGCAAAAACTGTCTTGCTCCATTCCAGATTTAAGCAGCTATTGAGGCCAAAATAAGTCTGTTGTCTGCATCTAATTAGAAAGCATTTTATTATCCATCCACCAGGAAGCATGCTAAAATTGGGATGCTCCGAATGCATTTAAGTGAGAAATAATTTTGGACCATTTGGACTATTTCAAAAATAACTTTTCGTTTTTTCCACATTTTTAAGACAGTAAAAATCAGGTCTAGTGGCTTTAATATTTTGACAAACTCCTAATTGACCTTTATTTTGTATTTCTTTTTTCTTACATCTTGTAAAATTGTAACCTCCACTTTTTATTCACGTTTTATAGCAATACCCAGCCTAATATTATCACTGTTTATATCAAAATCTGGAGCCTTGAATACACTTAGCAACCCAGTATTTTGTCAACAGAGGCGTGGTGAGTTCACATTTTGCATTTGCTTTCAGTGGCTGATGTAATGGAGCAGTGCAGAGAGGAAGATCGCCCACTAACTACAGGGTTGGCAGTTCAATTTCTGATATGATGCAATCTGTACTGTTACTGTTATTGTGCCGTTGTGTCAGAACACTTCACCAGGTCGGCCTCTCCTTTTCCTAATGTGAACTTAGTGATTCAGTGAAGTTACAGTGAAAAATCTGATGTAATCTCCTTTGTCACATGGAGATAAAATATGGATGTTACATATTTTTGGTGAGTGGAGGAGAGAGACTTGGACTGACTCAATGCTCTGCTGACACTGGAAATCAGGTCACACAATGGGATTCATGTGATAGTGTTGCATTGTATTGATACTTTGCAGTGACATGAGGCTGGGGGGTGTTGTACATGTATCTCTATGGTGGAATCTCTATTGTATATGCAACACAATGCTCACATATACAAACACTGACAAAACCTTTCTGAAAACTCAAGAAGAAATACAAAATGGATTTAAACAATACATTTTCAGGAGCCTGTGTTCAGTACAAGTGTTCATGGTTCTGTTTGGTGTTTGATTTTCAACAAATGTGAGTTATTAACTGAATCTTCTGACTAATCTTGCTTATGTCTCTAATTTTATGTGTGAAAGACAACAATTTTCACGGTTCTGTTTGGTGTTTGCTTATGACTCTAATTTTATGTGTGAAAGACAACAACAAAATTCAGATCACATGTTCTAGTAGTTCCAACCAAAATAGCTTTTTGTTGTCTGATTGTGTTATAATACAGCTCAGATTAAAATCTAACAAGCCTCAGACAGAGCAGTGCTTACAGTTAGCATCACACCCCCAGGGAACGTTAATGGCATCAGCTGTGGTATCAACTGAATGAATAGTATGTATAAAATAAATAAAACAAATAGTTGGAAATTGGGATAATAATAATTCTAAATGTTGTATGTTTGGCTACACTGGATTTTTAAAAAATACTGCTTAATTCTACTTTTACTTTTCGACATTTATTTTAATGTTCATTTTGAAATTACTCAATTTCATTTTATCTTCAGCACACCAATACTGATCTATTATCTAGCAGATAGTAAACGACTCACCTCTGAAATAGCACTGGTAAAAAAAAGTCAATACCTAATCAATATTAAAGCTAGATTGCTATTTGGAGAAGTATTGATACTGAGGGAAAAATGTAGACTTTTCTTGTGTAATTTAAAGGTCCTAAATTGCGCAAAATTGACTCCTGAGAACTTGGTAGTCTCAATTTCTATTGGCTGATGTTTATCTGGCCCCACCACGTCCAGAGTTGATGGCTTTTCATTCTTTTTGTTTTGGTCATCATAATTAAAAGGCTGCTACATGTCTATATAATGCTATAATATAATACTATCATTGGCAATTTGTACTTTAACTTTTATGTATAAACTTTGTTACTTTCCACCACTGGCTCTAACATGTAGCAGACTAGGTCACTCATGTAATAGTTTAATTAAATAAATACACAAAAACATTGGTTTATCTTTAATTTGTCATTTTATTTTTCCACCTTTAAAAGTCTTTTAGTGCATATTTTTATAATACAGTACCTTATACAAACAGGGTGCTCTCCTCTGCTTCCTCAAAGGGCACCACTGCATTAGGCCATGAGTGAATTCATTGAGAGAGTTCAGAGTTCCTTTTCATCATGTTATTCTCAGACTGGAGCTCCTCAGATTTTGCCATGTAAAAAGAGACAAGCAAGAGTGAAACTTACAGGAACACACTGAATTAAACTGATGTCTCTTATTTCAAGGGCCTAGATCAGGCTGTTTTCTGATCTATGTTAGAATGTTGTTATACCTGGAGTACTCACACAAAACAAACTCAGACCAAACGTACTCACACTAAACGTACTCACACTAAACGTACTCACACAAAACAAACTCAGTCAAAATGTACTCACACTAAAACAGTCTGAAACTGTTTTGTCTGAGTCTGTTTTAATGTGAGTGAGAGATCTTTTTAAAACTCGATATGGATTTTGACATATCGTATATATGGATATGATGCTTATATTTAATCCTGATTTGTCTTCTCTTGTTTCCTTCTCTGTTCTGCTTCGTCGCTTTTCTTCCTCGTGTGTCTCAACATGAGGCGCCTCAGCAGGAGGAAACACAACTCGTCTCTAAATGCCAAAAAACTGTGTTAACCAAAGCTTCAAGCACCACAAACCTTTCCCACCATTTACAGCTCCTTGTGCCCTGATAGCAGCTTTTTTCCCCCAGTGCTTATAGTTTATGCAAATGAGCCATTCGGTAATCTGTGTCTTTATGGTTTACATGTTGTTTATTTATGCTGAAGATTTAAATGAAGAATCTGCTGGAGTTTTACTTGTACATTAGTGTTTGGAAACGTTGGGTTTGATCTGCTCAGTGGATTGTGGGAAACCTCCTCACTGCTGGAACATGGATCTATTAAAATAAGGAACCTCCCGAGCTTCCTCTGCTAAAGGAGCTTATTTATTCTTTTATTTTACAGTTAAATTATTATGTTGTATATATGGATTTTTATTTTGCTTTTAATGTTGGGGGCGCTCAGCTTTGTTTTTCTCCGAGTCGGGCAAACAAAACAAATGGCTTTACACTATACTGTACTATTCTATACACAAGTAAATGCAAAGCTCAAAGCTTTCACTAAAGTCTTAAGACTCCAGTGAAAGCTCCTGAGCTGTGCTACAGACTTTTCTGGATACTGCCAGGGCCAAAACTTAAAATTTGGCAGAATGTTTTTAATTACATAGGCCAGGGGTTTATAAAATTTCATCAAGAGATTTGAAAAGACCTCCACTCTTGTCTAATTTTGTGTGGTCATTAGTTACCACATATGTTTTTTTAATCTATGTGAAAGGTGAATTCCCTTTCACATTTCACAGGAGAGACCACATCTCTTCTCTGAGAGGTGGGGTCTCTCTTGCATACCCCAGCCCCCCTGTATAATGGAGTATTTGATTATCCATCTATCTCCCACTCGGATCTGCTATATGATGTCATGTCCATGATTGAAGCGTTTTATTCTGTTTCGCGTGTCCGACC
Organism: Scartelaos histophorus; assembly: GCA_000787155.1. Taxonomy (NCBI): domain Eukaryota; kingdom Metazoa; phylum Chordata; class Actinopteri; order Gobiiformes; family Gobiidae; genus Scartelaos; species Scartelaos histophorus. The sequence goes on from JACN01054549.1 coordinate 9,439, forward strand.
CAGAGAAAACTGTACATGCCAATCACAAAGCTGCTATTGTTGTTTAACTTCTGATAGGAACCCTACAAATGTTTAGCAACTCCCTTTAAAACTCAGTCTTTGTTCAGTATTGACCTCACCACAACACGATTACCAAACCCACAGGCAGTGATACGGCTGCAGTAAGGCACTGCTGTAACTGCCGTAACACACGTGATTATCATTTAAACCATTGTAAACTATGACCCTATGAACCCCTCTGCAGGTGTGAGCCCACAGGAGGGAGGGACTGCCCGCTGGTCCCTTGTTGTAAACTGTTCATAGGGTGTTGCATGTTTTTGGTTGATGGGGGAAACCGGAGTACCCGGAGGAAACCCATCCAGACACGGGGAGGAAACATGCAAACTCCACACAGAAAGGCCCGGGCGACCCGGGGATCAAACCCGCAACCTTCTTGCTGTGAGGCCTGAGTGTTGCCACTCAGCCACCGTGCCGCCTGCACCGTAACTCCTCTCCTGTATATGTTGTTTTCTATGTAGCTCCTTCACAGGAGAGAGCACATCTCTTCTCTAAGAGGTGTGGGTCTGTGGTTGAGATTCACTGCTGAGGAGTGGAGCAGTGGAAGGAGGCGGGTGTCTGTGCCTCGTAGAAAAGGATATAGGCCGACCTGGCCCTCTCTCGGCAGATCTGTGATGTCCTCACCTTGGTCACGTGGTCATCATTATATTTCAGCCATGTTCCTGTGGGCTGCAGGGAATCCCCTCCTGGGCCACGCCCATCACAGATGTAATGTCCTAAAACACACACATTTAAATGTTAGTACAAGGTAACACCAAATATGATGTATTTCTTGACATATTTTCATTAAAGAAAGTATCATACCTTGGTGAGCTGAGTGTCCTAAATGAGATAAGACGCTGACCAACTTGAAAGATCCAGGTCCCTAAAAACCAAAAGGAATTTAAAAAAAATAAATGTTGTGTTTCTTTTAGTCTGTAAAATATGAGATAAGGTTTGAACGTTTACCTGTTGGGAGTGGATGACTAGCTCCTCATCCAGCTGGATGTGATGATTCAGTTTCTCCACCCTAAACCGGGAGTTATAGGTAAACCTCTTCAGATGGAGAATGAGGACACTGCAGGAAGAGAGTTAAGTTAAAAAGCTATAAAGAAATATTTTAAAAATTCATATATACCGTTGTTTATTGTGCAGACTTACTTTGGCAGCGTGGCAAAACGGGATCTCTGTGCAGAGAGCTGGCCTCCACACACACACCTGTACTCCAACTCTGTTTCCTGTAAATAAGTTGGATTATGTTTCTGTTATCATACTGTTAAAATTGAATGAATTTATAGATAAAGTGAGATAGCACATACTCTTAAATGGTTGTCCAGGAGATGGCTGATGGAGGTGTCAGAAGACAGGTCTACAGAGATGATCGTGAAGTTCTCAATTTTAGATGATTCCAGAGCACACCTACATCAAACACATAAACAAATATCATCCATTATCAGTATGATGGTGACAGACAAAAACATGAAAATACATGTTTCGATTAAAGTCTAGATGTGTCTGTCCGTACCTTTTGCAGATCCTGGTGTTCTCCATTTGGAACGTCATGTTCTCCTTCACTGGGCAGACATAGGTTGTCCCCAGCCTGGAAGCAAAGATGTTCAGGATTGGAACAAAGCTCTGGATCTGGTACATTAAAGCCATCAGGAACTCGTGAGCATCCTGAGAATCAACAAGAACAAAGTCAGACTGAATATAAAAACACTAAAATTACATAAGGCCTGAACAGGTCTAGACCAGTTTAGATCTATCCTCTTGTTCATCAGCTCAAACTTACCTGTTGACTGAAATCCCTGAATATTGGAGCCTTCTGCGCCACAGCCACTTTGAAGCTCCAGGCCAGTGCTCTCATGTCAGCTCGCTCACAGGAGTATGGGACATCTCCAAAAGCCTTCAGGTGCCTGCATAGGAGAGGACAATGCCTGTTTAATATCCTGAACGAATTCTAGTACTTAATATAATGAAATGGTCTTTTCAGAAAATCCTACCTGAACAGCTTGGCCTCCTTACAGTTTGCCCACACATTTTCTTGACCACTAAGCGTCAACATGAACGGTTTTATAGTTCGCAGAGCCTGGAGAGAGGCGTTCATGTAACATGTATTTCCGATGTTCGGGAGCCTGAAATTCAAAGATATGAGTCATTCTTTTTTAAATACTGACATGAATATTATCATATTGACAGTGGCAGTAAACTCACCCACAGCGTGCCAGATTCAGCTGTTTCTTCAAAGGGGCTGGAAGGTTGGGCCCCTGGTCGTCTTTCAGCCTGGTCTTCTCTTGTCTCACAGGGTCCACCTTACCACTGTAAAAATGGAGAACAAAGTAAGAACAGAGCAGTGGGCTAATTCTGTTTATGGTGAAAATGTGGGTTGATCAACAAAAAAACAGCTGATTTAAAGATTCCTTAAACATGAATCACACCAAACAGAACTCTGAGAGTGGAAATGAGAAGGCAAAACAACTATAACAATGAAGTGAAAATTGGTCAGTACCTCTGCTCTACACCGGTGCTGCTGCTGCACGACACTGGAGACGGTGTGACTTTGTTTGCCCTCTGTTGAAGATCAGAAAAAATATTCAGATACACGTCAGTACACATGGACATGCTGTCATTAAAGGTGTGTGTGGACTACATACCCTGAAGCACTTTAGAAACCTGAAGAACCATCTCCGTGGTGCAGACTTGGGACCACTGTGCTGAGTGGTCATGGGTTCCGGGGCTCTGTCCTCTGTCTGTGGAGGCAAACACAACATCAGTTATGATCAGTTAGCATCTAGCAGCATCTAGGTGAAAGTATCTACAAGGTCTAGTTGTGTTCTGATACTTACCGGCCCCCAGCACGTCCGACGGCGGAAACAGCATCCTGCGATCTCTGGTGTCCGAGGGGACCTGTGAAAACAAATTATTTGATTTCTTTCAAAAATATTGTTTATTGTTATGCTAGAAAATTATGCTACAGTACAGGTAGAACTATATATTAACAATATTTGAAGCAATATGTGTGCTGAAGTGAGATTTGTGTTATGTTGTATCTTGTGGAGTTACGTGCCGTACCTCTGAGGCTCGCTGGTGGCGCTTCCTTTTGGCGAAACCTTTCCTGAAGATTTCTGTTGAAAAAGACAAGAGACATTAGCAGGGAAATCATAAAAAACTCATCAAACTGAAATAACTACAGAGAAACAAAAGTGGTCACTCTCCACTCACGAGCTTTGTGTTTGTTTGCTCGATAAAATACTCAAAAGTGAAAAGCTACACTACAGTTTAAAAATAAGTTATCAATAACCTACCTTAAACCACTGTTGAATCTTTGAAAACATTTTCAAATCTACTTTTCCTCTGAGCTCCTAAAAACACGTCTGCTCGCCTCTGAAAACTGAAGTGAAATGAGGAAAATGAGGAACCTTTTCAAATAGGTTCTTATCACTGATGTTACTAACGGTGACGGCTTTAGAACCCTGCACGACGGCTTTAGAACCCTGTATTCAAACAAAAACATACTGGAAATGGAATTTGTTTGTAATTGATTGATTTTGTATTGTAGGGCTTCTGTGAGTGGGTGCTGCTCATAAAGTGGAGAGTAACATCTATACATGCACATCATGAGGACCTGTTTCATTGTGCAAAAATCAGGCCCTCGTGTCCAAAGTTTGGACACTTTTTGATGTTCCTCTGTTGTGATTTACATTATAGATTCTTACTGAAAGCATCAAAACTATGAATTACAATTAAAATCATTTTTACTGATAAATTATAACTTAAATTATGTGAAATGGATTAAATAGTGAAAACATAATATGCTTTAACCAGAGGTGGAAGAAGTACTACATTTTGACACTTGAGTTGAAGTACAAACAGAAGATTCAGAGATGTCTCAAACCATCCATGTGCAACCATGTGCGTTTTACTTTTCAGTCCAGATCTAGCAAAAAGTACATAAACACTTTCTCAAATATAGTGAAGTAAAAGTAAAAAGTATCCACTGTAAAACTTCTTTTTCAAATGCTGCACATGCATGAACCTGGCCCCCCTCCTCCCGCCTCCTCTTTACACCAAAAACCTTTAGAGCCATTAAGCTTCTGGTTTGGCTGCTACTATTATCTTTTACTATTATTACAACTGTAATGACATTCAGAGAGCTCTGTGAGAGTAATGTATGTGTGCAAAATCTTGGCGATTACTTTAGATTTACATTTACATTTTTAAGTAGTACTTTTAAGTTGTTCATCAGTTTTAAGAAATTCGCTCCTCATTGCTGCACAGGACTTGTAAATACAACAAGCTATTAATATAGCAAACAGCAGCAAACTGACATTTTCTTTGCATTGAAAATCAAGTTTTCAGACACAGGATATCACATTTTTGTCCTGAAAAATGTCTGTCAAGCTCTTGGAAATAAAGTACGTTTCCCAACGATAAGAAGAAGTTTCCTGTCCAGAGGTAATTCAGCCATCGCTGGAATGAATCTCCTAGAATCACCTTTGTTTGGCTTTGTTCCTTTTCCCTTCTCTTCTCCTTTCAGTGACCTCAAAAATTGACTTTCTTTTGCGGTGAACTGGTAGTGGAATCTTGTCTTTGCTACAAACTTTGTGCAAACTGTGAGGAAGCTACAGCTCAAAAAAGCCGCTCAGAACCGCTTCATTAGTTAAGTTAACAGCGTCTTGTGTCTGCGTCTGTGTAAGAGCTGAACATAAACCACGTAAACCCAGTGCGCCGGAGAGTCACTTACACTAGAAGCGTCGGGAGTTTGATCGAACCCAACAGCCACTTGAAACGGGGTAGGCTCGTTATTTATTGGCTTATTTTTTTCTGGCCACATCACATCCAGAGTTGATGGATTTTCATTCCTTTTGCTTTGGTCATCAAAATGCCCAGCTCCGCCTTGTGATGCCATGTAGTCGTAGTTAACAGTTACATTTTATGCAGTTTATTCAGTATAGATTAGCAGTTCTAAGGCTGAAATTATCCAAATGAGTCTAGTGACGATATTTGGAGTTTAAAAGTGGAGTGTTTTCATTCCGAGAGAAAAACTCAGCCTAAATATGCAGGGTTTTTGAATGAAACAAAACACAACTCCAGGTCTGTTCGTGACGAGGAACAACATTATAACATAAATCAGAAAATAGCATAATATGGGTCCTTTAAATAGTTTTCTGTGTAAAACCTTATAATAATATTACAGAAACTACTATTATTCTGAAAAGTGCATTCCATTTTTATTTTTGTGTATTGTATCTTATTCTTATCGAAATTGACTTGATTTAACATTAGTATCATGACAATAAAATTTAAATTTCCGTCAGTTTTCATATGTCAACATTTATTGACACTTATTCTACCATTATCAAGCTCAATATTCCATACACTGTTTTAATGCACCTATTTGATGTAAAAATATATGAACTCTTATATGGTTGAGCACACAGTCCAAACACGCTGATGCTGCTAATTCGGCTAATGGAATCTTAACCCATTATGTTCTTGGGCAGAGCACTGATGGATGAGCCAATCATATCAACAGATTAACAAGGAATTCTGATGAAGCAATGAAAAATTAAAGACGCGTCCATATTATTTTAATGAGCAGCACTTCTTTACAATGACAGATAATCACTTAAGGCAGCTACGGTGGCCCCCGCGGGTCAAAATGCTCGCAAGCAATCAGGCAGCCTCAGAAAAACACGGACTCGAAGCCAAAATTTTATTGCAAACATGACCAGCAGCATTAACCTTTTTGGGAGCAAACTGAAACAAGGCTGCAAAATCATAATCGAGTTGAAATCACAATGTAATTAGCAAATCTCAAAGGCTGCAGTTTTTGATGTACTACAGTTTCCTCTTCGATATCCAATTTTATTCTGCTTAACAACATCTCACCCTTTTTCATATCTGTACTAATGTGTTCTGAAATGTTATTCTTGGATTAGTTTGTCAGTTCATATGTCAGTTTTTTTTATAATTTAGTCTGGGTGTGATTACAATGTGAAATCTGAACAAAATCCTCTTCTTAAAACAGCAAATCTAAACTGAATAATGAAGATTCACGCTGGTTTACTTAAATTAAGACAGGATATTTAGTTATTTTCAGATGTTTTAGACCTTGAGTAAATGAGGAGCACATTGGCGAACTGCAATAATAATAATATGAATACATTTTATTTATATAGGACTTCCTAGGACACTCAAAGACGCTTTACAGAACATGTATTAAGACTGAATAGAACAGGAATTTGAGGAGAGTAACCATCCTCAGTACTGAAGTGTTTTCCAGTGTCCAGAGGGGCCTAGTGGTTGCAGCCAGTTCTTTTAAAACATTAATGTAGATAATGGTCATTCAAAATAATGTATGAAAACATTATAAATTTGTGGACAAAATTGTATTAAATAAAAAAATGGGATGTTTTTCAGGATGAGATGGAGGAGCTGAGGTCGGAGATGCTGGAGATGAGGGACATGTACATGGAGGAAGATGTTTACCAACTCCAGGACCTGAGACAGCAGCTAGAACAGGTAATGTATGAACTATAATTATGAACTTTTATTATTATTTTATTTATTTAGTATTTTTTCATTTATGTCTAGACAGAACATCACAGATTTACAATTTACAAAGACACATACACATACATTAACACCGAAGAACATAAGTTAGGATTACAGGACTACAAATATAAAACGAACATGGTGTTAATTTGATTCTATTCTCTTTGTAAGGCAAACAAAACGTGCCGTATCCTGCAGTACCGCCTCCGAAAGGCAGAGCGGCGATCTTTACGAGTGGCTCAAACTGGACAGGTCGACGGGGAACTGATCCGGACGCTGGAGCAGGACCTCAAAGTAAGACGGCAACACAATACTTCCTATGGGGGCAGTCAACTGGGGGACAAAGGGATCTGTAGTCCCGGGCCTTAGGGTTTTAGGGGCCCAGAATCGGAGCCTGTGCCTGTTTATTAATATTAGAGAGGGGCCCATGTGCGTCTTCTTGCCCCAGGCCCCCAAATTTCTGCTGACGGCCCTGCTTCCTTTTAATAAGATACTGGGTTTACGTATTCCATGCATTTTCCTTGCTAAATAGCTTCATATTTCTTAGTTTTCTACCTACTGTGTTAAAAAAACTACATTAACTACCACCCGAGGAGAAAGTTGAAGGATTTTGAATAAAAAAAATATTATTACAATTATGCTGACAGCCTTTTTGCAACTAGACTTTAAAAATAGTAGTATACATATTTTAATGATTATGTTAAGATTGCACATTTTAAAGATGCACAGCAGACTGTAAGAAAAAAATTTAATTAAAGTACATTTTGTTTGAGTGTCTAAAATTCAGTGTTAGCAGTATAATCCTATGAAGACAAGCTAATCTACTCTCTACAAAGGCTATTCAAATGGTGTTAATTTAAATAAAATAGTCAACATTCAAATTCTGGGGAAGTGCAAGTCTTTTTGATCACACATTTGTATAGATACGCATGTCTAAGTGTTTTTGCATTACGTGAACTTCCAGAAATCCCCACTCAATCAAAAGTAAAGATGCTGTTTGTTCTTGCAGTAGTAGATTTGCGTGCAGCATTTGTCGTCTGTATCGCCGGACAGAGCCGGGGTCAGACGTGATCTAATTTGTTTAACTGAATTTGCCTTTCTAAGCCCCGTCCCTTACCCCACAGCACCGTCACACACCAACACACACAGACAGAAAGTGTGTATCACTCATGGAAACTTTGTTAAGAATCTTTACACTTGTACGTAAAGAGTAATTATTTTTTATTGTATTTTATGTTAGGGTTTGTCAAATAATCATGAATGTCCGACTATACAAAATAATCAGTTATATTTTGATAAGATGAATGGGCTATAGACTCATACTGAAAGACCTTATTATTAAAATGTCCAAAATGAATAAGCAATCTCTGATTTTTATCAATAATAAACTTTATTCATACATATTTTCTATTGAGCCTCCAGTCATCATATCTCAACATTTATCACACCATAAAAACTAAAATCTAGCCAAGTAAAGATGACTTGAATTAAGAAAGTAGCCTTGATAAGTAAAATTATCTGCCAATGGAACAAGCCTTAAAGCCTTGAATTATGAAAATACATCTAGCTGCACTTAAAATAAGAAAAACAACAATTCTTTGCACTTAAAATAAGAAACAAAATCAAATGTTGCTTGAATTAATAAAAACACACTTATTCCATTTTACTTGTCAAGTTGAATCTAGTCAAATAATGTAAAATATTCTGAATTTAAATAATTTAACTCACCTAGTAGTGCAGGTTAAAAATGTATTGTAAAAATGTGAATGTACAATAGAAATAATAATTTGAATAGACACTAAAAAGCTTTATACAATACAATAATCTGTAACAGTGGGATCAGTATTTCGATTGTTAAAATATACTATTTTTAAAAACAAAAAAGCTTATCCCCTTGATAATGACATGCTACATTTTAAGGAGCCTTCTAGTAATTTAAAGTCTTTCAGTTTCACAAGCAAAAAATAGTTCCTAACTTTTAACTTTGCCTTATAAAAGCACATTAACTTCTCATTAAGTATCCTTTTTTCACAGTTTTTCTTCTTCTTTCATTTGCAAAACATTACAGAAAAAAAAACATTTGTAACTGTAAGTAGCCAACACTGCTCCTCTGTGACCCTTTAATTCCCCAATTCACTTCTGTTAAAATAATCCCGTTCAGACATGGCTATCTCGGGCCAATCTATCACTGAAATCCCTTTGAAAACCTAAACAGCGGCGCTCACAGACCCCGGAGCCCCTGTGCCAAATGTGCCAAATGTGCAGCGTTCTTCCAACATTTCTCCCCGACACAAAGGGCTCTTTATGGGGTGAGAAGACAGTGACGTAGCCCTGGAACTGACCGCTGCAGCTGCTGTGTGTGTGTGGATGTGGAAAAGACAAGACGAGGAGAGAGCAGAGACAGAGGACTTCCTGTGTCTTGGTTTAAAATAGGGGGAAAACAAAAAAGACGATAGCGCTGGTTTAAATTTAAATGAGCCAATCGGGGGAGAGGATTTAGGCGGGATGTGTTTTGAATTTGAAGTGAAAAAGTAAGAAAATAGCAAATAAACCCAAATTTTGTCATTTGGAGGGTCCGTTAAACACCTCTGTCTTACATTTATTCAATTACAGGTGGTGTTATAGCTCAAAAATACAAAAAAAACCCAAGCATTCTGACTGTTTTTGGGGTCGCCTCTCCACAGATCTGACCTTTTAGCTTGATCTAGTTTGGTCTCCTTGAAGTAGAAAGATTTAATGTAGCGTGAAACATTCCAGAGTAATCAATAACAGCCCATGGAGAAAAGCATTTCACGGAGCCTCCACCAGAAAAGATCAGTTGTTTCGAAAATGGCGTATTCGCCGACAACAACATATTAACACGTTTTATAAGTTTCAATATTGATTTTTGCTCTGCTCTAAGGCACAAGTCGCTCCCCCTTCAGAGCACTATCATTTACAACCTGCGTTAATGAAACTACTGCACATCACACCAGATTTGTGGAGTCGTAGTGTGTTGTTTTGTGTCATGTTTTTATATATTTACAGAGAATTGTCGCATTGGGCGGAATCTTAGAACTATCCGTAAAAACATTATTTCTTTTTTTTCATGTGTTTCATATGAAAAATTTGACAATAAACTTTTTGAATCTTGTATCTTGAATTTTTGAATATTGTAAAGTTAGTTTGAATTAGGCGAGAGCACTATTAACTCAAACAGGCTTGGATGAAATATACTGACAAGTCAATAGAAACGTTCAGGTAGAATG
>KN506216.1:0-16546 GCA_000787155.1 Scartelaos histophorus
GAAAATCCTCTATACCACCTTTAATTTATTTCTATAACTTTGAGTAACAGTCCCTGAGTAAATTCATGACTGTTAATCGTGGCAGGATGCACATTTTCCTTAATAATGACAGGTAAACTGTACCTGTCATTTTACAGCAGTAAAATGTATTTAAAAAGTGCTAGTGCATTTTTTTTCTAGTAAATCTTACAAGTTCTTTTTTTCAGTGTATATTGTGTGGAAGTCCTTTAAGCTGAGTACAGCTGTGTGGTGTTGACAGTACACACTGAGTTCACTGCTCATGTGTTTGTGAGAAGAGCTGTGTGAAGTGTTTGGGACAACTCAGCACAAATGTTCTAAACGATGTGAGCTGTGCCTCTTCAGACACCAACAGATCAAACTAAACCAAATGAAAAAATAATGTGAAAAAACGAAAAAGCTCTACTTTACATTTATTCAATTAAGGTGGTTTTAGACTTAGACAAACATTATTGATCCACAAGAGAATTATGTGACTTGTTTTACAGCTCAAAAATACCTTGAAAAACAACATTCTGATGTGAAGATAGAAAGGTTTAATGCCAGACTGTGAAACATTCCAGACAAAGTAAGAACATCTCCATGGAAAAAAGTGTTTGATGAAGCCTCCACCAGAAAAGTTACACAATGCACATTTAAAGTACATTTTTAAAGTGGTACTAGAATCTATATGTTTATTGTGTATATGTATGTTTTGCCCCTGTACCAGTGCATATGCCATGTCCAACTACTCATTTCACTCACTTTTTAATATAAATTGTAGTTTTACACCAATGATGAAGTAATTTGTGAAGAAAAGTTGACAAATATATTGAAAATTACAAGTTTGAGCTCTAAACATATAATATTTCTATTTGTCAAATAATATTATCTGTAACATTAGAGGAGTTTTGTCACAGTGAACAATATATAGACAAGATTTCAAACCAAAAAGAAAATTGTTAAATCTAAAAAATTGCCAATCTGGGAATGAAATTGTATTTTTTTAGTAAAGTCTTAAATATAATAATCTTCAGTGTGCTTTAATCAAACGAGTTCCTGTCATAAGCTTTAACGTAATAATATATTTGTATATGATTTTACTACAAATCTTTTTAGAATTTTTCTTTTTTTTTTGGATCAAAATTATTATTTGACTTCCTGGTTGGACACAGGCATCAGATGATTAAGATTCAAACTGACTGAAAATATCTCTATATTTTGGATTTTGGATTTATTTACCATTATTTCTTATATTTTTGTGCTTTTCTTTTCAAAATTTCAACCACAAATTGCCACAAATTGTGTAACGTTTTCCATCTATCTTCCACCGTACCATACGTAAGTTACAGGTCAGATCTGTGGAGTGGTGACCCCGCTCACACTCAGAATGTTGTTTTTTAAAGGTATTTTTGAGATACAAAACCACCTGTAATTGAATATACATAAAGTAGAGCTGTTTAATGTCACACTGTGGAGCATTCCAGGCAGAGCAATGATGCAGCCATAGAAATTATGTAAAACTATCCAAGAAATTAAAAAAAATATATATATGTGCAAACCTTAAATGCACTTTCACCCGTACCTCGGAGTTTTTCTTACATAACCGCCCAAGTTTTTGAACCATGTCAGCTCCGGTTAAATTATCCGGTAACATTTTTCCCACCACTGGACCACAAGAGAAACATTCAAACAAACAATAGACAATGTACTTGCCCCCATACGAGGTGGACCACAGCCCCAAATACTGCGGTAACACCCGGACGTACTTCGAAGTATTCCACACAGCTAAAAATGCTACAAATTAAAGATACACGTACTGGTTATTGAGGCTTAGCTGGAGCGGGATTGGCTGGTGCAAAAATAACCAGCTAAAATACAGACTGAACACATTTAACAGTGAGTAAGTCAAATTTTAAATAGGTCTAGAAAAATGCGAGGTCTTTTTCATGCATTTGAGCAAATTCAGTTTTGTCTCAGTACAGAGATTTACTGGATGAGACTTTGCATTTTTATCAAAGCAAAAAGTGAATACAAAGACAAATGTATTTTGTCACAATTTTTTCAGTTTAGATCTGGGTTTAGACTTGAGAGGGAAACCCACAGGGCATGAATACCAGAACTGCAGTACTGCAAAGTATTTAAATTAAAGTAGATTGGCCACCACCAAGTCCAGACCTTAAAGGTTGTATGGAGGATTTTTTTTGTTTTTGTTTCAAATTGTCAGTGATAGCATTATAAACATGCAGCAGCCTTGTAATTATGATGACAAAACAAAAAGAATGAAAATCCATCAACGCTAGATGTGTTGGGGCCAGATAAACAGATTATCAGCCAATAGAAAACAAGGCTACTTCGTTTTCTATTGGCTGTTGGGTTCAATCAAACTTTCTCCTCTTCTAATGTAACTGAGTCTCTGGCGCTGGGATTATGTGGTTTATGTTCAGCTCTTAGATACTCCACAGACGCAAGACACTGTTTACTAAACCAATGCAGCGGTGTTTAGCGGCTTTTTCCAGCTGTAGCTTCTTCACAGTTTGCACACATTTTGTTGCAATGACAAGAATCCACGACCAGTTCACCGCAAAAGAAAGTCTGTTTATGAGGTCGCTGAAAGGAGAAGAGAAGAGGAAAAGGAGAGAATCCAAACAAAGGTGATTCTAGGAGATTCATTCCACGCGGGTCTAAAGACTGACACCCTGGAGCAAATTACTTCTGGACAGGAAACTTCTGCTCATCATTGGGAAACGTATGCTATTTCAAAGAGCCGTTTTTCAGGACACAAATGTGTTATCCTGTATCTGAAAAGGTGATTTTCAATGCAAAGAAAAAGTCTGCTTGCTGCTGCTTGTTGTATTAGTAGTTTGTTAGTTGTATTTACAAGTCCTGTGCAGCGATGAGGAGTGAACTTATTTTCTAGGACAAATTACTTCATCAAAAACTTAAATGTAAATAAACATTACTCGCATACAACAACTTCATTATAACCCTGAATGTCTACACAGTTATGATAAAAGAGAATAGTAGTAGCATCAGCGCACCAGGTATAAGTACATGGATAAACAGAAAGACAAATGGTTTGGTCGATATATATATATATATATAGACAGATATAGATACATATACATAGATAGACTGAAAGATAAAGAGGTAGATAAAGTTTGATAGTAATAAATTGTTGCTAAACTTAGACAAAACAGAATTTATGATATTTGCAAAACGAAAAGTACAAAATCATGTACAAATTGTGCTTAATATTAGACCCCTAGAAAACGTCTTTGAAAACAAGTTTTAGGGGTAACTACAGACCATAATTTAGGTTGGAAATCACAAAAATAAATAAATAAATAAAAACAGTCTTTATATTATATACAACTCGCTGATAATGCCTTACATAACCTACTGGATTGAGATTTGGGGCAATACATATAAAACTAAAAAAAAGGCAATTAGAGCAATCACAATGTCAACGTATAATGAACTAACCAACACATTATTTATATACGATCTTGTCGACTTTTACACTTTGAAAGCCGTGTTCAAAGTAGTGCAACAATCTCAATTCAATCTCAAAATCATTACAGAGTAAGTTCAAAATCCAAAATAGTCAATATGAGCTCAGAGGTACGGCCATGTTTAATAAAAAGAAAATCAGAGCAAATATTATGAAATTTTGTATATCTGTTCAAGGGGCGGAGCTCTGGAACAAATGTACAGAAAACCTAAAACTATGCACCGCTCTGTTCCATTTTAAAAAAGAAGTTTACATGTTTAACTCTCTGCAGATACATGAATGATGATACTTTGTTTGTGCTGTAGTACTTTACTTTATTGTTTCCTCTCGCTGTATTTATGAATGAACTGGTGTCAAGATGATGTTATGAGGAATAAAAGGTAAAGACAGAATGAATAAGCTCAAGCTTCACCCTAGTTAAATATGACTGTGGAAAATGTCTGAATGTACCTCCGACTGAAATAAGTGAATCAATCAATCAAATCAATCAATATAAATAGAGAGAAGAAACACAGCAAAAAGTGGAGAGTTAAAACTGACTTTAACAGAATCAGTTTTAACATTTTCTCACGGTCTAATCTGTTTGAGTTAATTATTCGCAAAATTTGCATGAACTCCGAAATCAAGAGTTATATCAACGTTTTGAGAGTAAACAGATAACACTTTGTATGGTTATCCTGATTTAGCTAAACAACACACAGAGGTACTTTATTTTAGTTGATTTAAGATGAAATTATGTACAAAACTGGTTCAAGCTAGTCCTCTGTCACAGTAATTTTAAGTGTTGGGCAGGAGGTGCTAAATTATCACTGTGGGAAGTTGAATTAGCCATATCAAGTCCAGCAACTCAAACCCAGGTTTAACTTTCAAATAGGTAAAATGTGTTATAAATGAAATATTTTACGCTCTATTTTTTGTTGTCTAGATAAGTATTTAGACATATAGGTAGATAGAGCTACAATATATAAAGTATTTAAAATAAACATAGATAGACTGACAGATACCTAGGTAGAGATAGATAGAAAGGTAGAGATAGATAGCAAGAAATAGTTATATATATAAATATATAGAGAAAGATAAATAGCTGTAAGTATAGGTAGATACAGTAGTTAAAGACAAATAGATATGAAAAACACAAAGCATTTCAAATCCAGCATTTTCCATTTCCCTCCAGCCTGGGCGGCACATGTACTCACATGGTCGGCTGTGGAGTGCTCATGTCTGGCTCCAGATCGTCGCCTGTGCCCCTGCCTGCTCCTGCCTCCTCCTCCTGCTGTGCTCTGGTTCTCTGCTCTGCTCAGAAGCCCGGTGTACGGCAGGGTGGTGCTTAAGGGCCAAAACTGTAATTATCGTGATGTCAGCTCCGACCTCGCCTGCCTACTCCCCTCAAGATGATTTACCCAGAGAAAAGCTGCAGGATTCGTCACAGAGTTTACAAGTGTAGCTTTTACCACTGTGATCAACACAATTTACCCCGATTTCAAATATTTATCCGAATTTACCCTGAACTCCACTTGAGCTCAAATGATACAATTACACAATATAACGGCCCGTGTGACGCTGTTTTCTGATCGACGTTCTTGTGTTGTTTCCTCATCACAAACACATCTGGAGTTTGTTTCATTCACACAAACCTGCATATTTAGACTAAGTTCTTCCCTCAAACTGAAAATACTTCACACTCCAGGACGTTCCAGCTTGTGACGTCATGATGTAACACAGGAAGTGAATCATAGAATCATTTGGACGAGCACATTTGGAGCCTCTAACTGAATTCTTTACACTGCAAAAAAGGACTTAAAAGTAGTGACATTATCTGTCCATGCATCATTTTGCTTGACACATTATCGTAAAATAAACTTCCTATAGTTTGAATCAGTCTCAGAACAAGTAAGTTGATAAAAATTCTGAAAACAAGATGAAAAATCTAAAAAACGAAGCCTGTATTGTGGATTTTTCACTACCAAAATGCTGTGCGGGCCCACCAAGATGATTTGTACCCATGGTTCAGAATATAGAACTATATGTGTATAAATATGTGTGAATGAAACAAAACACAACTCCAGGAGTGTTTTTTGACAAGGGAATAACATTAGAATTGATTGATTAACGGACGAGCAGACCTAAATGCTAAAGGTTTTATGACATTATAACAAAAAATAAACAACTATTTTGAATTTTCAAGGTACATGTCTTTTTGTTTCTTAGTTTTCTAACATTAAAATAGTATTTGGGCTTCAAGAAAGTCTAATTTATGATGAAATGTGTAATATATCTATAGATGAAGTGAAAAACCATTGTGGGCTCAACATTTCTGTGAGGATTTGTCCAGTAAAACCCCCAAATGTGGATTCTGACTTTGTAAAAATGCTTAGTGTGGATCATAAACTCAAATAAACAAATAAACAAATAATAAACAAATAATGTAAAAGACAATTGTAAATGTTTTTAAACTGGGCTCTGAATCACACTCAGGGATCTGAGACCTTTGATTTTTCCTGTCTTTTTTAATAATTTGTGATTTTCTTAAATTAATCCCAGTTTTCACATGAAAAACACATTATGTTCCAGTTCACTTTTACCTCCAGCTGCCTCCCTTTTGGTTTACAATTGTTAACCTGCCCTTGAGTTCCTCTCCTTTGGCATCTCATGTTTTTAAACTTACAATACTACACATCTGACACCACATTCCTACAGATACCTTCACCATATCTGGTTATTTTGGGTCAACAGGAAAAGTTAGGTGATGATTTATGGAAAAACAGCATCTGGGCTTTTACCTGTGATGTAACAATCCTGGGTAATTTGAAATGTTGAAATTGTTTCATGAGTGGACTTGGGAAGCACAATTCATGAAATAAGGTCTGTTTGTGATGTGGGAACACCAAAACTAAAGTACACTTTCAGGACAATTTAAATAATAGTATAAAAACTGCAATACTTGATATGGATTACGAATACATTTCTCCTATTTTTGTTATTTACACACGAGTATTCACATGGTTCTCCGACACTGACTGAAAGGGCCAATATTACACTATTATCTATGTTATAATGTTGTTTCCTCATACCTGGAGTTATGTTGTGTTTCATTCACACATTCTCTCAAACTGAAAACACTCTGTTCCACCTTGTGATGTCATGTGGTAATACAGGAAGTGCTCCACTGTGTTTTTAAACTCCACACACCTTCACCAGAATCACATGGATGATTGAGTTCAGCCATTTTTTTGGCGATTTCAGCCAGAGTTGCCAGTCTCTTCTGAAGTAAACGTAAAAGCAACTTGAAAACTACCACTACATGACATCACAAGGTGGAACAGAGTATTCTAAACTTTGGAAATGTGGATGGATTAATAATAAATAAATAAAGGGTTACACAAACTAAACATGTGTGAATGAAACAAAATACAACTTCAAAGCAGTTTTTGAGGAGGTAACAACATTAGAACATGACTTAAAGCTTAAATGAGTCCATTTTGTGTTTTTGTGGATTAGAAATTTGGAGATTTCTAATCCACAAAAGTTAGAGTTAAATAGGCCCCTGGCGTCCATCTAAAATTAAGACATCATCAAATTGTACAAAATGAAAACAGCCTATTATAAGCTCTTATTAACATGACATTTTGCCTAAATTGTCACTTACACCGTTCAGTCCTCAGAAACATGGCCCGCTACAGAAATCTGATCTCGTGCATAATGGAGATGTGTCATTAGCCGATCATTTGTGGAGATACTAGGGCTAATGCTGCAGATGTGATGAGAGTGTGTGTGTGTGTGTGTGTGTGTGTATGTGTGTGTGTGTGTCATACTGTGTGTAGGCACTGAGCCACGTGTTACTAACATCTGACCACAGCACGAGGGAACAGCTCACCCTCATACAGCGCTTGGATTAAACCCCACACTTCTCTAAATGTGTACATCTATTTCCCGTTTTTATCCAGTGGCACAACATTTGAATGCAGTGAAAGAATGAAAAACTTGCAGTAATTTGCATTTGTGGTTGTTCCTCTCCAGAAGAGTTTGGCTGATATAATCCCATGACCCTTGTTCAGATAGTCCTTACCAAAAATAGACTAAAACAGCATTTTTTTGTTTGTGTGTTTTATTTTGTTTTTAAATTTAGTTATGTTTTTGACACTGAAAAATGCTGGAAAACATGTGTCCTTACTGTGAGTAGGCTTGCATCTCCACAAACCTGACTCTTATTAATCCTGGAGGAGGACCTCCTCCTGCTTGTCTCCATGGAATATTCTAACTTTAATATTCTAACCTGGCCCCATCTCGATGTGAAGCACTTACATTAAGTTCTACACATTTGGAATGATCAGAACATTAAAACAAACACATCACAGCAACAAGATGAAAATATCAAACCTTAGTTAAATCCAGTTAAAACAAAACCTCTTCTCTGTTCACAAATGCACACAAATGTTTTCAAATACAAAATTGTCTGTATTTCTGCTGAAATAAGCTGAAGTACATCTCTCGGTGTGTTTGTGTTTGTTTTGGTTCATTCTTCAGTGGTTCTCTCAAACCACAGCGCTGCCCTGTGACTGAGCAGTGCTGCGGGACCTATTACAAGGTCAAGTTTGTGAACTCACAAAAATAGTGAGACTTCATCTCGCTAACAAGATCAATAATGTTGCAGAGTATGATCAGTGATGGGTCACCTCCACATAGTTACATACTGCACCTTTAAAGGCTGTGCATTTGTAAAAGTGACTTATGTGAGTTATGTTAGAATGTTGTTACCACCTCAAAAACAGACCTGGAGTTGTTTTGTTTCACACATGTTTGAGTATTTGATGATCATATTCAGCTCCTTTTACCTTTAGTTCAGTAGAGATCGGAAATTCCAGGGCTGAATAATCCAAATGATTCTTGTGAAAGTGCATGGAGTTTAAAAACACAGCACTTCCTGTATTACCACATGACATCACAAAGTGTGTTTTCTGTTTGAGCAAAGAAGTCAGCCTAACAAAACACAACTCCAGGTATGTTTTAATGCAAAAACAACAGCAGCAGCAGCATACATCAGAAAATAGTGAAAGAGACTTGATTGATCCTGAGGGAAATTCAAGTTTTGCTGCACTTCTCAGTCGATCAGTTTAACAGAAGAACAGGTCAGGGAGGGTCAGCAGATCCTGTGGAAGAACCAAACCTCTACCTCCCTCTGTGTCCTGAAGTATCACAGCAGAGTCCTAAGGGAACCAGGTGAACACAACAGGAAACGCCTTGTTCTTTGTCTGCTCTGCTGGTTCGGTTGGTGATGAAATGAAAACAAACATCTCATTTCACTTCTTACTTGGTTAAAATTCCATTATATGATGTTCAAAACTGAGCTCCAAAAACCATGCATTTCAAAATCTGTTCAGTGTGTTTGGTCAAATGCCACAGACACAGCCAATCACTGCTGACATTAATTTAAAAAAAATTGAACAGATATGTTGGCTTTTATTAAGAACAAAAAATGAAGAACACATTTTAGTTTGAACCAGACCAACTGTTTCAATATGGTTCTAATTGAACTACGCAATGGTCTGGTTATCACCCACAAAATGAGCCTCAAATGAAAAAACAAATTCTCTTTATCAACCATCTGCTTTTCCTTCATATTACCTTGATGGTTTTTCAGGTTTCCAGGTAGTGATCAGGACATGGGGCCCCTCATTAATCAGATAGGTGTAGTTTATACTTGGTACTTGAGGGCAACACAATAGAACAAAAGATTTACATAATATCTTCCGAGCACAGGGCAGGGAGACTCGGTGGCACTGGGCCAGAGCTGCTGTTTACGGGGAGTGACGGGGCAGTGAACACAGCGCGAGTCAGACTTTGGAGATATAATTACATTTTCATCTGGTGTTTTGACAGACCTTCTCCTGCCACTGTCTCATGTTTGCCCCATGATCTAAAAAACAAACTAAAATTTGCTGATATGAATTATACATCATTATGCATGTGCTAATAATAATAATGCATCAGCAGAGATGGCAGTACCCATTTACATTAAGAAACCTTTCGGTACTTTTCTAGCAGCATACTTATACTCCTACTTGAATAATATTTGTATCCAGGTAACATTTCTCGAATTACTTGGGTCAACTGTGAGTGAGTCTAAAGGGACTAAAGTTTTATGTGACAATATGAAATGATTTGAACATTTGTGTTTCTTGCAGCTTCTTCGCATCAAATTTAGTTTGTCTCATTTTTGTGTCTGTTTGAATATTTTGTTCTGCCAATTACATTCACTTTAAATGGCTCTAGCCCCTCTGAGCTTTACTCTTATACAGCTCCTTTGCAGACACCTACAGTCATTTTTTATTCACTCCACCTTTGGTGGTGGAAAATAATACTGCAGCCACAGCTGCCCTGGGACAGACTGATGGAAGTAAGGCTGCCATCACCAACACTCACACACCACATTCATACTAGGCAATGTTGGTGAAGTGTCTTGCCTAAGGACACAACAAACGTTTATTGCTGATTCTGTAGGTTTGCCCACAGACAAAGAAATGAACAGTCTCATTCAAAGTTTCAATGTTTATTTTAACACTGACAGAAGGAATAGCAAAAAAAAAAAACAAAAAAAACTTTATAGAAATGTATATATGAATTGATTTTCATTTCATTGTGTAAAATAAGTATTTGGTCCCCGACCAACCAGATCTGTGGCTCCCACAGACCGGTCAGACTCTCCTAATGAACTGATCACCTGAGTCAGACTCCTGTTTGAACCCATCACCTGTAGAAAAGACCCCTGTCCACAGGATCAGTCCATCAGACTCCAAACTCTCCAACATGGGAAAGACCAAAGAACTGAAGGACGTCAGGGATCAGACTGTGGACCTGCACAAGGCTGAAGTTCCGAGTTGCTAAGTGACAGCCACAAAACATTAGTGATTTAAAGAAGATCTGCAAAGAAGAGTGGACCAAAACTCCTTCTGATATGTGCACAACCCTGCTCATCAACTACAAGAACCGCCTGACCTCTGTGCTGTAAACAAGGATTTACACCAAGTGCTAAGTCTTTCTTCTTTTTTTTTGTAGAGGGTTCAAATACTTCACTCAATGAACTGCAAATCATTTTATATATTTTAAGTTATTTTCAAGATTTTTTTTTTTTAATCTAAAATAAACCTACCATTAAAATGATATTTGTTCATTTCTTTGTCAGTATACAGACTTACAAAATCAGCAATACTACAATAGTTATAGGTCTCCCAAATACTATCCAGGCCCAACCCTGTTTAGCTTCTGACATCTGATAAGATCTCAAGGAGGCTACAGTCATAAACATGACGACGCTTATATAAACTGTGCACTGCTTTGTTGATCAGTAGAAACAGTAAGTGGTTTTAACTAAAAACCTGCAAACATGTGGGAGACACTGCAGTCCAGACCCTTCGCCTGCATGAGGTTTTTCATTTATGAGATTTATGGATGTCACATTGCAAGACATGATAGCTGGTCTGAGTGAATATACCAGCATACAGCATAGTACCTCAGGCTAGCGGTACTAGCCTGAGGTAGCCTTATAATACAAGGTAAAAGTAAATATTCTTCACTTTTCTCCAAACTGTTATGTCACGATACTAATATTTCAAACTTGATACCTGCACTACGAAATAGACTCAATACTCAAAACCAATGCCATGATACTAATAGAAAACACTTTTTCTTTCAACTAAATCAATAAAATAAATGACATTTTATTTAAAAATGGAATGTATTCTCAAGAATGAACCTGTGTGACCTTTTTAGTTATTTTCTGGGCTATTTTATTTACTTTCTTGACCATCACCAACCTCGTCCCCCACAAGATTTTTCAGTACTTTTGGTACCCCACATGTTTCAGCGTTGATCAGAACATGCTCTTCACCTCTGCAGCTGTAACCAAGGGGATATTTGACTTGATTTATTTTGTTCAATAAAATAATAAATAAAAAGACAAGATTTACATAAAGATTCAATTTTGTTGATTTTTCAGAAATGACCAATCACATGAGTGGAAGGGTCAGTGTGTGTGTCATTGGTGTTTCATTGAATAGATTGTGCAATAGTGGAACTTCTGAATCTTTTATTTAAATTCTTCCCAAAAATGACAAACCAGATAATCATTGAAGCATGTTATAATTTCATACTATTTTGTAATATGTCCTGGTCTTCCCTCTGATCATCGTTTTTTATAAACTTTATTGTGTCATATTGTCAGGGTCAGAGGTGGGTAGAGGAGCCAAAATTGCTGCTAAGACGTGACATCTGATTTATAATTTAATATGAAGTTAACTGAAAGGACAAAATATTAAATCATGCACGAAATGTGGTAACACAAATCATTTCATATTGTCACATTAATTTTATTTTATTATTTTTGTCACTTTAGATTTACTCACCGTGGGAAGAGGAGCCAATACCCAAGTAAGAACACTGTTATTTCAATACAAATTTAAAGTAGCAGTGAAAGTATGCTGTTAGAAAAGGACACTTAAAAGTAGTAAGTAAGTTACTCAAGTATACAACAGAGTAACAGAGTAATGTCTGTTTGTCACAGACTTGGGTGTGATTCTGTTCGAATGTTCTACACATTTCCTGCAGCTCAGATTCTGCTGTAATGTGGAGTGTGGCAAAAGACGCTGGAGGTTCAAAATAAACACAATATTTTCTGACAAAGTCTTGTTGTTTTTGTTGGTGTCAAAACCTCTTGACTAAGCCATTTTAAAATGAATATGATGCAAAATCATATGGAGGTGGTCCCCTGGTCCACACTGTTGGTGACAGACTCTAATGGAGCTCATAGTGGTGGTCAGGTTTAATGCCACACTGTGGAATATTCCAGTAAGATCTCAATGAAAAACGACACAATGGAGAAGGAAGAGAATGAACCAGTCGTGTGTGCGACATCACAATATTAATCTAAAATGACAGGATAAAAGAAACAAGACAAACAACACGAGACAAACAACACTCCTGGGGGCCGGGCCCACAAGAGGGGCCATTTGCCATTTGCACCAAAATGGCAACACTAAGCTGTCAAATCTGATGTGTATCTTATTATAATTTTATTTTTAAGAAAATAAAATGGGAGAACAAATTTGCAGACAGTTTGTCCTTTAAATATCAGCACACTTGTGTTGTTATATTGTTTGGGACAGTGTGATGTGGGGGCGGCCCTCCCCTCCCTCACTTCCTGTCTCCTAATGTTTTCCCTGCTCCACCCCCTGCTCCACACTCCACACACACTCATAGAAAGCACATTCAGAGTGTTTTCACAGCTGCTGTGAGATCCTCAGAGCTGTGCAGAGGAGCCCACTGAAGGAGACAGGCCCCAGACTCTGAGGAGAAACCACTAATGCGACACAGGGAGTGGCAGCACTAATGCAGCTAGCTCAGGCTAACAAACAGTCTGCACCACAAGTCCACAGAGCCGAAGTAACAGGCTCCAACATACAGACCACCAGATGTTGCCATGGTTCTGAACATGACAAACACATGCAGCATGTGGAGACCACTGTGGAGTCTAACTTCTTACTGTAACATAGTACTAAAGGGAACAGCATTACTATGAACATAGATGATATAACATTTATATAACAAAACGTTACTCTCAATAAAGATTCTTCTTCTCCAGCTCTGTAGGCCATGTCTTTCCTCAAGGGTCATGTCAAAACACAGACAAACCAAATAAACCAGGGGCCAAAACAGTCATTCAAATCTGTGGCTTTATAACAGAATGAGGCCCCAGTCCCTTCATCGTGCTCAGATCCTCAGCAGGACACACATCTTTTTTGGCTTTATGAAGGTAACGTTTACAAAATCTGGAGTAAAAAGTATTGCTTAAGGTATAATGGCTCAATTCTGAGGGCCGCATTTGGCCCCTGGGCCTTAATTTGGACATGCCTGCAGCAGGCCCTTGGTTCAGCCTGTAGAAGAGTTAGAAGGAGAGAGCTGCAGCAGGTGGAGCTCCTGAAAAGAGCCCACATGACCAGAGACTTTCTGTGATCTGTTTCTTCTCATGTTTAAACCCCAAACTGTTTTATATTGTTTATATATTCAGATGAATTCTATTTTAAAAACACATAAAAGTTGACATGAAGGATGACGTTTTGCAGCAGTAACACGCCGTGGGTGTGGTGACTATGACCCACTCCCTGAGCTCCTGATGGAACTCACTTGTACGAGTAATGCCACGTGACATCACTGCTGTAGACTGTCTGACCGCTTAAGAATAAAAGTGACGCAGTGTCTGTGCTTTGGTGCACATTAAGACCAGGGCTCAGGTCACAGTGGCTCAGGTGGAAGAACATTTCTCCCATAACTGGAAGAGTTGAGCTTAGATTTGAGCTACTTCATGTAGCCATTGTGTCCTTAAGCAAGACACTTTTTGACTGAATGTTTTGTAGGAGTGGTAGTGTTCACTTTCCTGTTAATACGCCCGGGGCAGCCGTGGCTACATTCCCTGTCCTTAAACGTTAGTGCCTCAAAAAATGCTCATGGTGGATTCCACATAACTGATAACTGGGTTTTTTTCAGGTATTTATGGGAGAAAATTTCCCTGGAACGCTGCTCGAACTGTAAATTGTGAACTCCGAGCATTTTGATCAATCCAGACTTCAGTGTGACGTCAGCAAACGCTCATGTCTCTGGACGAGTAGAGGAGGACGGGGCTGATGGCTCCTCGTGTCAGTCAGATGGGACTTTTAGAGCTGTCACTCTTTGTGACTGGTTTAAGGAGACATCTTTAAGAAAAAAGTATAAAGGCTGAAGAGGAAAATGTGGAGGGAAATGACAAGGCTCTCTGAATTTTAAGCATGTTCTAATTCTGTCACCTTCTCAAAAACAAACCTACAGTAGTGTCTGTCTACATCTCCAAATCTCCAAATGCTCTGTTCCACCTTGTGATGTCATGACGTGGTAGTTTTCAAGTTGACACCTCCTTTTACCTTAAGTTGAGCAGAGATTGGCAATTCCAGGGATGAAATTACTTTGCCTGGCCAGTCTCCACCCAAAAAAAAAAAAAGGTCGCAATAAAAAAGTGAAACAAAACAACTCCAGATCTGTTTGAGACGAGGAAACTACATTAGGACAGATACACACAGACATTAACCATCATTAAAATCATTTGTACTTGTGTTTATGATCATACACAGGCTGCTTAAGCATTTCAATTATTTGTTTGAATAAATGTTATAAATTTTTTTCACATTTGACTTGAATGTGAAGAGGATTATCTTTTATTTAAATAAGTTATACGTACGTAGACCAGAGGAGCTACCTTATACTTCCAAAGGAATCATGTGTTTTCTGAGTGAGGAGGTTCTATCTGCAAAAGTCACTTAGTCTTAACCTTCCAGGCCTAAGGACAATTTTAGTACATTTGTCCTCACCTCCCCCTTTTACCCCCTAATGGAGTTTTATACATCCTTTTTTTCAGTGCAGCCTTCATTATTATAGCCTTCATTATTTCATTATCTGTAAGTTGTGGTTGTGTCATGTGGTTGTAAGAAAAGCTACAGGACCAGAAATACAAATGAAAAAAAGAAACAGAAAATAAAATTCACACTCTTTCATACAAAACACACAGTACACAGCAAACATGTGTAAACAACTTTTTGGACATTAAAAATGCTTTTGCTACAAAAGTGTCAAATATCAAGTCTGTAAGTAAACTAAAAATATCTTTATTGCCCCAAAACAAAACAAAAGAAAAAAAGTACAATCACCCCATTAATTTACTGGTGCCAATGAAGAGAACAGCTCCTGTCAGTCCAGGGCTCAGAGCCACATCACTTGTCCTGCATTTCAATAATGAACATTACATTTGGATTTGTGCATTTTGAGTGAAATAAATCTTATACGTAGTAAAAGTAATAAAAGGGATGTGCACTTAGAGCGGCCTTTTCAATGAAAAACAGCATAGACGCTCAGAGCATCGACCATCTTGACTCTCCTCACTCTCAAAGTTTGGGCCTATGAAAATGGCTGAAGTGTTCCTATTGGACACTCGTTTTCCTGATGTCGGGAAAACGAGGATAATGCTGGAAATATGCTCGGAAAGGTGCGGGTCAAAAAAGGGAAAAAAGTATCTTTCTATCTTTTATGGTTAAAAGGGTTAATCTGAGTTTGGTTTTAACACAATCTAGCCGTAAAAAATGGACTTAGTTGGAACTACAACACGTGAGTCACAATCTAGCTAGCATTACAGTTTTTCAGTTTACATTTTGTATTTTTTCTTGAGTTTTCAGACAATTTTAAAACTTTTTTGTCAGTGTTTGCTAATGTGTACATTATATAGTAACTTCTGAACATTTTGCCATAGAAATGCATGCAGTACACCCCCAGTGTAACTTTATATCAACTTTTTGGAGCTTCCTACTAACATTGTTCCTCATCAGAAACATACCTGAAGTAGGGTTTTGTGTGCCTCCTCCTGGCAACATTGGGAATGACCATTATAAATAAATGGATAAATTAAATAGATTGTGTTTGTGGTATATGGGGTTGTTGTTGAACTCAGTTGTTAACAGTTTTTAGCATGTGGTTTTTAACAAATTAATTATGTGTTTTCAGAATGAGAAGGTTCTATCTGCAAAAGTCCCCTTCCTAGAACACCCACAAATGTATTGAATTTGATTTCCTGCATTTAGATTCTCTGCGGTGCATGTAAATATTTCTAAAGTACACAGAACACAGATAAAACTTTCTCATTCCGGGGGCATTGTACCTCAACAGCTGCTTGTACAATACAGCTGTACTGAGACACATTTTACTCAAACACATGGGGGAAAATCGTGGGACTGGGCCTGAAGTGACGTCTTTGTTTTGACTATACTTCACTTGGAAAACATCATCTTCAACCATTTTGGCATTTTCCAACCCACATATTCGTCTTAAAACTCTCTTGTTTGGAAGTTTGTCCTTTTACGGTGTGTTTGTACAGTGACACATATTATCAGGACGAGCGCTTTTTCTCAGAGGGCTGAAAACTTGTGAGCGGAGGAGGGTCAAGCACATGAGATATTATATCCGCAA
>JACN01054541.1:0-12402 GCA_000787155.1 Scartelaos histophorus
ATCTATATGCAGTCTTAATACATTGGACTAGATAAGATCTTATTGTATCATTTGGTCTTGTACTAGATAAGATCTTACGGTAACATTAAACAAACTGCTATTGTGTTTTTTTAAATCATTGTTGCAAAATTCGTATTGGGAATCAAGCCTTTTTTGTGATAGACTTTTTTGAGTTTGAGTTTTAGTTTGCGGCGACACTCAGTAACTTTCACTCAGCAAAATAAGAAAATAAGAAAAACTGTTTTGTAGTCTGAAAGATAATGTCTCCTAATGGTATTCAGAGCTAGTCTAATGTAATTAAGTCCAGGGAGCATCTTTCGGAAATGACCCCTCGTGCAGATGGGTGATGTGTGTTTTCCTGTCTCGTTTTATCTATACACAGATCTTGGGTGGTTTCTTCTCATTACGTTAAGCCTTCACACGTACTCAGAACAATTACTAGCCTGTTCTTCAAAAAAAACAGACATCAAAGTCATGTGCTTCTTTGCAAAGATAAAAATACAGAAGGATTTTGCGGCTTTGACATAACCAATTGAAATTACAGTTGTAGAAGTTGATTTAAAACACCGTGAGGGATGTGCAAAAACAATCAATATCCAATTATGTCTCATGTAAGAATATCTGAATCTGTTTTTTGACTGTAGTTTCTCATTTTTGGTTAGAGTTACATAGTGTTATTGAGTATAAATCTCATTTCTTATGTGGGAATTGAGTTAGAAAGGCTTTAAAGGACCATTTTTCTTATAATTTTTTTGTAATTCTAGTATTTTGTAATTCTTTCATGGCTTTTTGGAGTTGTAAATGTTCAGTAATTTAGTGTATTAGCTTTCTTTTCATTGGATATCACTTAGCAGAGTGTCAAATTTTGTGAAGGCATATTAGAGTGGGGTCAAAGGTTATGACTAAGAGAATAAAAAGCTGCACATTTAGCTTGCTCTTCTGCTTGTTGTTAGACTGGTGATCAAACTATTATCTATCTAACATTATAATCGATTCATCTAGACTTTATTGGGCTTTATTGATCTGTGAAAGGGGGCGAAGAGTAGAGAGAGACATTCACTTTATACTGCAATTCATCCTCTTACTGCGCATCTACACCTAGTCATTATTATCACATACTAAATGCAGTCGGCATGAAAAGGAAGCATCTTATGGACAATATAATGATAGTGCATTATAGGACAAGACATAACATGCTACTTGATACGAGCAAAGTTATTATTATTTCTTCCATGTTCTCTTCTTCCTGTGGGATATTTATTGTCCATCCGTTAACCATAGACTCACATGGCAATAGACCACACAGACTTGTATACACTCCACTATGGAAGCTACCTGGAAGACTGAGGGATTACACAGACCACTAGAAAGAGCTATTATTTAATATTCAAAATCATATAAATCAAGAGCGTTTTTATTATCACTGTGGGTCAGAATCGTAGCGAGTTTATTCCTTGTTATTAAAATTGCGTTTGAAATTTTTATAGCGTGACAACACCAGTCTTATGTCACCTCAATCAGCATCTAAATTAAATCATTATCCTAACTGCAGACATTTAGCTGCCTGCGTGCACGGTTGACAGTGTTGCTCAGCGTTATTGAACTCTTGAACCCTTTCTATGGATGTTTTTGTGCCTTTTGCGTGAGGAGGAGTGCCCAGTTGCTTTCTCCATTTGGTTTCAAACAAATGGGAAATTCCCTGTGAAATTATAGCGTTATAGCAAAACATGTGTTGTCCTGTTAGCGTTGCAGACAACATTTAATTTTATTTGACTTTGCTGATGCCATACAATTATTGACTTAATGATGTCTTTCATAGTATTAAATGAAGATTGAGGTTTTCAAAGATGATTTTGAAGATTAAAAATGAAGTAAATGGAAGGGTATTAAGTACATGGACCTGTCACGATAATTACTATTCAAATACAAGTGTTGCTGTGTTATTGTTCAGAAATAAATGCGTTCCTACACTAAGTGAGCTCACCTCTCCACAGAGCTGAACTGTAACTTACCCTGGAGGCAATGCAGGACTGTCTCCATGGAAATAGAGTTTAATGCCATGCTGTGGGACGTTCTTGACAGAGCAGTAACATAGCCATAAAGATAAGCAGGTGGAGGACCGTTACGTACTGCAACCTTTGAGACGCAAACTAACTTTTACTCACTCCTGCACTACTTATTCTGCTACTAATTTGGTGCGTCTCATGTTTCTAAACAATATTGCACATTAAGAAGAGTGTCTGGGGGATAATCCTGCTTTAGGGTTATCGTGTCATTGGCATAAATTAGTTTAAATTAGTTGGTTGCATTTACATTTTCTTATATAACTTTTTGGTTAGGAGACACCTGTCACCTGCTTGTTTCTGTGGATATGTCATTGCTCTACCTGGAATGTCCCACAGTGTGACTTTAAACAGGTCTACCTTACTTTTATTCAATTACATGTGGTTTTACCGCTCAAAAATACCTAATTTGGTTTGGTTTGAGCTCCATGAAGACAGAAAGGTTTAATATCATACCGTGAAACATTCCATACAAAGCAGTAACATCTCCACGGAGAAAAACTTTTGATAGACCCTCCACCAGAGAAGTTACACTATGCACTTTTATGCATCATGACAGCCAGGTCTTCATCTACTAGTATTGGAAAGGAAGGTTGAATTTTGTCCAGCTGACAGAATTAATCCTTAAACAATACTTCCCTCAGTGTAAGTGCAGTATAACATATATTTTTACTTTTCCCTAGTTGCAGGGTTCTTTGACTTCTTCTAGCTTCGATTTCACATACATATTACATATTATTCTTCGTTGTGTTTCTATGTCCAGTATCCAGCGGGCAGCCCTGGCCATCATCGAACACTACTACTGCGATTTCCCCGTCCACAACCCGGCGCTGCTCTCCGCCTCCAAGTCCAGAGCGGCCAAACACCTAGCCGGCCTCAAGGTCTACAACGTGGATGGTGAGTTCCCTGCAGCCCAAGGAGAGGGTGAGTGGGACATTTCTTACAGCTTTCTTCTATACCTCGGTGTAAAGATGCACGGTGTAACTTTTCTGGTTGAAGATCCGCCATTTAAACTTGTCTTCATGGGTTTAATGCAATACTGGGGAACGTTCTAGGCCCGGCCACCGCCCAAAAAGTTACACTGTGCACCTTTAAGTTCCTCCATGTGAAACGCAACCTTATGACATTTTTATTATTATCTAGTTTCAAGCCTCTACAGGTAGCTCTGGAATGCACTGAAAAGCGCCTGGGAGGAGGAAATCGATCTACATCTCGTATAATTTCAAAATTGTCCTCAAATAACAAAACCGTGTGTGATTTGTAGTTGTTGTAAAGTGCACTTGATACCTCCTGTGATAAATCCACTCAAGCCTTCTCTGATTATTGTCTCTTAATTTTCTCTCAAGACCTCTTTAAAGCTAAACTAAAAGCCTATCTCTTGGACAGTAAGTACATGCTAATGAAACGCACTTGCTACTGGTTACATTTCTTTATTAAAGGGCCTATATTGTACTATTTTCTGATCTTATAACGTTGTTTCCTCATCAAAAACATTCATTCACACATGTTTAACCTACAAACATTGCATATTCAGATAGAAAACACAACATACAGGAAGTGCTCTAATGTGTTTAAAAAGTCTATACACTTTCTCTAGAATCATTAGATCATTTTAGCCCTGCAATTGCCAAAATATCTGCTGAACTAAAGGTAAAAAGCGTGACATCACAAGGTGGAACAGAGCATTTTGGGCGTTGGAAAGTAGATGAAAGGTCACTCAAACATGTGTGAATGAAACAAAACACAACTTCATGTATGTTTTTGAGGAGGTAACCACATTATAACATAACTTATCGCTCACAAGAGTCGTTTTTGTATAATATAGGACCTTTTCACAGCTCCCACTCTTGTTCGCATGCAACTAGTTGATGGAAAGTTCACTGCGGCCCTTCACACATCTGGCACAACGCAACACAAAGCTTCTATTGAATTAGTGGTCTCCCTTAAGTGTCCTCCAGCTCCCTCATAACTTGACTCACTCCCTTCACTAGAATTCATTTATCTCTCCTCCTTTCCTTTACTCTGTCTTCCCCCTTTTCCACCGGTCACACAAATCAATACCCATTACATTGTGTGCGCAGGACAATACGGAGGCACTGCGGGGAGTATGATGTCCTATTAATTCTACACTCTGTTGTGACAAGGATAGCCTCTTGACACGAGAGCTAGCTGTTTTCAGTCACTGCGCTTCAAGTTGTCGTGCTGGTGTCTTATAGTGCTTGTGTTGTGTAATGTATGTGTTGAAATGAGTGCTCTAGAGTTGCCTTGTCAACAAAATCATTACGCAGAGGCTTTATTTGATTAAAAAACTACAGTAATCTTTAAACTATATACTAATTTCAACAATTATACTATAGAAATGGTAAGTTTCCTAAATCAGAACTAGTCTAAGACCACATTTCCATAAAAGAAATACTTTTTTATGGAGAAAATTGTATTCTGTGCTAGTTATAGTATCAAAATTTATATAGAGCCTTTTCCTTAGTATAAAAAAAAGTTAAGTATTGGTGTCTGCATCATTGTAGTGGACGTATTTAATTATCTCTGAATGCAGAAAATCAGATATGGTTTATACGAAAATCCCTACGCAACGTCTGCCATTTTGAGAAGGTTTAACATTACACGGACACATTAACAGTTTAGTAAGTCTATTTATGTATTAGTTGCTTGCAGTGGGTAATGGCACATACTACAGTTCTTAAAATGTACTTTGAATTTCACACTTAAAACATAGCACCAATATATAGAGTTCATCATAGTGCAGTATTTCAACACGCTACATTCTCTATCTACTTATTTTATATATAAATTAGTCTAATGATTTATGAATGCCCTAAATATAAGCTGATATTTTTACAGTGAAACACATCTGTCATGTGTCAAAA
Source organism: Scartelaos histophorus (assembly GCA_000787155.1). Classification (NCBI taxonomy): domain Eukaryota; kingdom Metazoa; phylum Chordata; class Actinopteri; order Gobiiformes; family Gobiidae; genus Scartelaos; species Scartelaos histophorus. The sequence continues at coordinate 4,949 of JACN01054541.1, forward strand.
TGCTCAAGGGAGTCTAACCTGTCTGAGTCGCTCCCTTTTACTCTCTCACATTCACATTACAGTTATAATAAATATGTCTAACTCAGGGACAGACAATAATCTCTGCTTGATTAAACTGAGGTAAATCCCTGGGCACGCAGCAGCCATAACACTCAATAACAAATGGACCCGGGCGATTGTGTGATACTTGACAGGCAATTTGGCTCTGATAATATTTCCTCTGCTGTAGATAGGCCAGGTAGTAAATTAATCTCGCTGAATAAAAAGTGTATGTGGTTCGTGTGTTTCTAGGTCTGCAGCGGCTCTTTTTTCCAATACAAACCTGCACCTTTCACTAAAAATACATTAAACAGTGGTGGAAGGGTTATTTTTAGGTATTTAAAGGTGCACTTTGTAATCCTTTTGGTTGGTGGTCCATTACCTGCTTGTTTTTATGGATATGTCATTGCTCCATGCAGAATGTTTCACAATATGACTTTAAACACCTCTACTTTACATGCATTCAGTTACACGTGGGTTTATAGCTCAAAAATACCTCCTTTACACCTCTACTTTACATTTATTCAATTACAGGTGGGTTTATAGCTCAAAAATACCTTGAAAAACAGAAATTCTGAGCTGTATTTTGGTCTGGTTTGGTCTTCATGACGATAGAAAGGTTTAATGCCATACTGCGAAACATTCAGACAAAGCATTAACATTTCCATGGAGAAAAGTATCTGAACCCTCCACCAGAAAGGTTGCACAATGCACCTTTAAGTAAGTTTTACAGTTACTTCACTACATTTTAGACGTGATCTTTAGTTTAATTTGTGTTAGTGCCCCAACTTTTTGCAAACCAAATATACAAATGCACAAATAGCTACAAAAATTAAGAAATCGATTGAATCTTTTAAAATGAGCTACATTACCAAAATCACAACATTAGTCTTTTAATTATTCTGATTATTAATTATTATCTATTTATTCTATTCGTTTTTTGCAAAATACTGTTAATTTTTACTCTTAAAGTAAAATTTTAAACAGGTTAGTTAAGAAGAGACTTTTTTTTGACAGTATTTTGCCCCTGTGTCTGTACTTCTTTTACTTACGAAACAAAATTTAAACCCTAACAGGTAAAATATTCTGTTAATGCATTATTCATGCTGCTTGCAAACATGCACTTTTTCCCATCCTAATATTCATGTGGAAACTTGGCACATTCTTGCATCTTTTGGGCATGGGAAAGCAGTGAATTACGACCTCAGTGTTCACTTATAGTATAAGTAAGTAAAAACTGCAGTGTACAAAAAGGCAATATTTTGATTGAAGTTTTTAGCATCCAGTGGCCATTTCGTGCTAGTCCATCAGTTGTGGTCTTGTGGTCAGTTGTTGATTTTTATGATATAGGATGAAGAAAGTTTATAAATATAATAGGTTGGGGATGAGGCACAGTTTCCACAAGACAAAATAAGACACAAGTTTAGGTCCACGAGAACGAGACAGGACAAGATTTTAACCTCATTTCTAACAAATTAATTATGTGGCCTCACCATTTTTATTTACTTGATTTAATATTTTTGCTGTCCTTGTAAAACTGCTTTTTGGACCTTTTGGCTTCTCAAAACTTGGGACCTCTTATTCCTTTTTTCCAATCCAAATTTAAACACAAGGAAAAACATGTCACCAGATAATTTTCTTGTGGTGATTTTGTCTCATGAGATCTTGTGGCATTGGATCTCATCCCATCCCTAAAATATAATAATCATTTTCATGCTTTTCTTTTATCCCTCACAGTGCACTGAACGACCACAGCTTCCTTCACCTGTAAAATCCCATAAACCAGCGACACCTTCAGTAAACCTTTAACCTTCTCTTGCGTTTGTTTGCACAGGTCCGGGGAACAATGCGGCCGCTGCAGCCGGTTTGGCCCAGTCTCAGTCCAGGGCCATGATCGCCGCCGCCGCCCGTCGCCGTGACACCAGCCACAACGAGCTGTACTACGAGGAGGCGGAGCACGAAAGGAGGGTCCGAAAACGCAGAGCACGGTATGAACCAGGCAGCTTTAAATATGTGCTCGGCTCTGGAACTATTAAAACACTACACTGAAGGAGCTTTTCATTTTCTCAGAAGTTTGAAGAATGTAGTTTTGCATAGGTACAACTGAGACTTCTTTGTGTAGACTATAAGTGTTTTGCAGTCCCAGCTTCACATGCAGTTGTTAAATATTATATTAATCAAATCCAAAATAGGTTACTTAAGTTTATTTATTTATTTATTTGATAGGGACAATGCACATTAATGAACATAAGTATAAAACAAATGTAAATATGCCAGATTTTAGCTACAAAGCTCATTTTCATCCGTAGTCCCTAGGCAGGCAAATACATAAAAATACAATACAATACATACAACACAAGCAGCAAAAACAAAGTCTAGTGGTCACATGACTGGTTGGTTTTCAGTTGAGACTCACTATAGCTCATCCTAATTTTACATTACACAAAGGTGCTAGATAGATCTATTGATGTCATCAGTATTCCTGGGGTGTGCGCGCTAACTGAAGGCTTTGCTCTGTCTGAAGCTCTGTTACTCATATTACAGTGTGTTGGCCGGCTCACACACTGCAATGTTTTTTCAGTTAGTCACTCTCAACGTTTTCGATCACTAACTCCTGAAAATGTCCTGTTTAAATCCATTTCTTGAGTTGTCAGACAATCTTAAAACGTCTTGACAGTGTTTGCTAATGTGTGGATTGTGTCGCCATAGTAACGGCTGAACATTCCACCAATAAGCAATAAATGAAAACATCCCCGGCACGACGTCACTGCAAAGTATCAGTTGTTATATTGCTTCATGCCTATTATACTATTCATAACATGTGATTTCAGTTACAAGCAATGAAGAAATAAAGATGTCATATTTCTATTTTATTTAATGCTTATAAAATGCACCTGATCAACATTGCAGCCTGGTGGTGGCGGTAGAGGAAGCCTTCACCCACATCAAGCGTCTGCAGGAGGAGGAGCAGAAGAAGTCCCCCGGCGACGTGATGGACCCCCGGGAGGCAGCGCAGGCCATTTTCCCCTCCATGGCCCGAGCCCTTCAGAAGTACCTGAGGACCACCAAACAGCAGCACTGTCACAGCATGGAGAGCATCCAGCAGCACTTGGCCTTCTGCATCACCAACAACATGACTCCCAAGGTACTAACGTGTGTTTAAAAGACACTGTAGGGGATTGGCAGCCATGTTTCTGTCCACCACCTCTTTTTGGCTACACCGTCCACCTAACTGGGGGTCATGAATGAATAATGTAATGTTAATATATTTTTGGGGACCAGAAAGCAATATAATAGTAACGCATATCTGTTATTTAAGTTTGTAGTTTAGTAAGTGACATGACGCCTGTCCAATTGCAATTTTGTCAATTAAAAATGTTCAAATTTCATAATAATTCACCATATACCAGGCAACCAAATCATTTTTTCCAGAAATCATTAGTTATTCTGCATGTTTTTGTACTTTAAGTGTTACATAAAGAGAAATCCCGCACACCGTCTTACTTGCCAATAGTGAAGATTTCCTATTTGTCTGATGAAGGCCTAGTGCCGAAACGTTGCATGTCCTAATAAATCTTCACTGTTTGCAAGGATTTCTCTTTATGTTCTTGAGTTGCTCTCTCACCTCCAACGCACCCGTTTTGAGGAATTGATGTGCGAAGTTCTCATCCTTGTACTTTAAGTGTTAAAATGTCATGTGGTACAACCGTCCTCCCTTAACTGCTAATTTTTAAACTTCTTTAAAATTACTCTTATCACATTTATTTTCTTTCTTTTTTGTCTTTCTATTTCTGTAGTGTGACTTAGAACTTAGGTTAAAATCCCAACCATGTTTTAAGGTTATTCTCGGTATATGTACAAACTTGTTATAATCATTCTTATTGTGTATGGTGTGCAGGCGTTTTTGGAGAGCTACCTGAGCCCCGGTCCCACTCTGCAGTACAGTAAGGACCACTGGCTGTCCCGGCAGTGGACTCTCATCAGCGAGGCGTCTGTGACCAGCGGCCTGAAGGACGGCTCCGTGTTTCTGCTCAAGTGCGTGGACTTCAGCCTCGTCGTGACCACAAAGAAAATCCCGTACATCCAAATGTCCGAGGAGTACATCGACCCCAAGTCTCACAAGTTCGTCCTGAGGCTACAGTCCGAGACCTCCGTGTAGGATTTAACACTTTCTATGTCACACTGTCTCATTTTGACCATTTATTTTTGGATTTTTTAATTTTTTATGTATGACACTTTATCACACATTTGAATATATTGATCTTTAAAAAAGAACATTAAGGAATTTGACTCCATGGACTTTGTATTAAGGTGTGTATGCGTGTGTGAATGTACGTGCAAGGGTGCCATTTTGTCGTCAAAGCTGATATTTGAAGGGGGAACAAGACATTTCATGAAGACTTCTATTCATTCTGGCTCAAAACCACTTCGGATTTGAAACCATGGATAACGTCACGGACTTAACCGCCAGATTTGCTGCAGATTTGTCTGTGTCTTTTGAACGTTTTTTCACTTTTCGAAACGAACGGCTACAGACTCTGCGGGTAAAAACTTCTCTTCACTGTCCAGCTTCAAATGTAGCACCACCTTGTGCTTTTCTCCAAGGCCAAAGTCAGACTCTTTATTGCTGCACAATCTTCGTTCAGGTGCAATGAAGCATATCGAGTCATTTGTTAAACAGCTGAATGAACTCCCTATGAACCATATGATAAGAGGACAGTTACATACCAGGACAAGCACGACAAAATACACACTCCCTCAACTTTTATGTCAACTACTCGGAGAGAAGACCACTGGGAATCTACGAGACTCAACCTAAAGAGCGCATATTATGTTATTTTCTGATCTGTTATAGTCTTGTTTCTTTATTACAAAAATACCCAGAGTTGTGTTTGGTTTCATTCGCATGTTTAACGCACAAAACTGCAAATTTAGGCTTTTTTCTCAAACACAAAACACTCCGTTCCACCTTCTTATGTCATGTGGAATTACAGGATGTACTGTACTCCTCTGTAGAAGAATCAGAATGAGGTTAGGTTGACTTCCATCCTGTAATATCCACTTTCCACTCAACAAAAGGTAAAAGGTAGCTGTTAACTTGATAACTTCATGACATGACAAAGTGAAAAAGAGCATTTTGAGCTTTGGAGACAAGCTAATAACTAAAGGATTAGTCGAACATGTGTGAATGAAACAAAACACAACTGCAGATATGGTTTTGATGAGGCAACATAACATGGCTAAAAGCTCACAAGGGTAAATTTTGCGTAATATAGGATTGTTAAATAAAACTACTACTGATTATTACTATACACCTGTCCCTAACAGTTCCACAAATCAGTGTTAACAAGGCTGTGTGGTCATGAGCGCAAACAAAGCCAGAGCAAAGAACTGCACCATCTGGTTTCCCCTTTAAAATCCAGGGCTCACCTTCTGCAAACAGTAAATTCCTGCAGATCAATTCATCTACTCGCTCAAGTCATTTTTTTATCCTTTGTAAACCGTTGTAAAGTCGGCCATGTTGACAAAGCACATATAGACATCGCACCTATTCAGCTGTCTGATTTATTTTAACAATTTCTGTAACGTTTAAAGGTGCACTTCTACCGTTGAGATGTTGCTTTGCCTGGAAACTTTTCACAGTATGATGCTAAACTTATCTATTTCCATGGAGTGAAGCACCAAGACAGTTTACAGGTCTGATCTGCGGAGAGGCGAACCCCGAGCAGCATGCATATTTTTAAAGGCATTGTTTTATTGTTAAAAAAACTGCTGAAATTAAATAATATGCAGGTTTAATGCCATACTGTAGCATATTCCAGGACAAGCAATATCTCCATGGACACAGCCAGGTGAAAAGTTACAAAGTGCACCTTTAAGATAAGAAAATAATAGATTTTGTAACTTGTGATCATGAGCTGGACTGTCCCATAGTGCCCCCTGGCTGGTGGATTCGGTATTACTCGACTGCCTCAAATCACAGCACAATTTATAAGGCTTTCACTTACACATATACGGTATATCCTACACTTTTTTAATGTATTTGCAACGGCAGAGACAGCACAGATCTGTCAAAAACACCTGTCACCAATCAGATATATTTTGTACTTACCGTAACTTGAACTTTGAATGAACTTCAGCAGCTCCCAGTGTGACCGTGCCTCCTGTTTTGACACTGTATCTATTTATGTGAACGTGCATGTGCGTATGGGAGTATGCGTGGTGCGTTCAAATGCCATTCCCCATCCGCTCTCACTTTTCACCTCCGTTTCGTCAGTCGGGCCCGGGAGTGGACATGACATTGCAATCTCACACATACGGTTTTCACAGCCTAAGAGTTTGTAAAGAAAAATCGGAATAAACCATTTTTTATGAACATTTGTAAATCTAACGGCTCTGTGTAGTATTTTTAATTGTGCCTTATTTTCATTTTTTATTTTTTTGCATGTAAATATAATAAGATAGCATTTTACATAAAAGCAGCACTATGTTGATATGTATTATGATTTCCACCAGCTCTTCGTTGCCATGGAGATGTTATTGCTGTGTCTTAAATGTTCCACATTTTTTCACACTCACCATTATGTTTGAAAATCAACACCTAAACCGGACCACGGACGCTCCTATTTATCACGGGCTCCTGAAGAATGTGTTGTTTAAATCCATTTTTGTTCCTTTTTTCTTATTTTCCTAACTTTTTGGTTGCTTTTGTTCATGTGTGTACTGTGTCGCCATGGTAACTCCTGCACATTCTGCCCATAGAGACGCATGTAGAACACCCCCCAGCTTGACTTCACTGCAAAGTACCAATTCTTTTGCTTGTATGTTAATAGGATTTTCTAATTACAGTCAGTTAAGAGAGTATGTCACAAACAAGTAATACTATGTTGTTAATGATGATGTTATAGCATTTTATAGCAGTTGTCTCCATGGAGATGTTACCGCTTCTTCTGAAATGTTCCACAGTGTGTCATCTAACTAATCTATCATGCATTTATTCAATTACAGGCGTTTTATTGCGAAGAAATACCTCGGAAAACGTGCATTCTTACTGTCAGTGGACTCGCCTTTCCACAGATCTGACCCATAAATTGGACTTGGCGACACCTGCTTGTCTCCATGTGAATATACAGTAGGCTAATCTCAAAATATATTAGCCACTTAACTCTCTCTGCTGACTCAACTCTCCACATTTGTCACACGTATTACCTCCTATTGACACTTGCAGCTGATGCAAGGGGGTGTGACGCTAACTGTAGGCACCGCTCTGTCTCAGGTTCTGTTAGACTTGACTTTTCTGTGCTTTATTTTTTAATAATCTGACCACAAAGACTTGATTTATATGGAATTATAACAGTGAATTGATTTATTAAGCAGGTCTCTCACATATAAAATTACAGTCAAAATGTTGATCC
>JACN01095248.1:0-10136 GCA_000787155.1 Scartelaos histophorus
TTTTTCTTTTTTTGTCATGATTACTCAGTCTTCTGAGTCTTCTCAGTCTTCTGAGGCACTGCCTCACCTGCCTCCCCTGACCACACCTCACTGTGTGTACTACTGTGGACTCTCTGGGTTATATTAGATACACTATTTCTCACATTCATGGATGATATACATGTGCAAGAATCATTATTGCTGCATTCAGCCTGAGGGAACTGTGTACAACCAGTCTTGCACAATTGTACAAATTAAGATTTGTTTTGAAGGAAGTGGGTCACAATGAAATGGATCCAAATGAGCAGATGAATGAATGAAAACATCATGCTATGTAATGAGTGCACAGGATGGCTATTACACTTGAATTGACACAGTAATTGCAATTACAACATGTTTTCCATATCAATTATTAAATATAAATATGTGAGCACGTTTTTCATTATTAATTTATTCTTCAGAGACATACTGGCAGCACATGTTTGTTAACTCGGTGGATTAAAGGGCCCTCTTGTATTTTATTTCAACATTATACATTACACAATTTAATGGTACAAATATGACAGCTGGCAGGCTCTGTGCTCTTCTGTCTTTCCCCAGACGCACCAACACCACATCTGTCATCTTTATGCTTCACATAGCCTTATATTGATAGGCCTGGGAGGTAGTGGCATCACACACACACGCAGACAAACAAGGGTACAACAGTAAATATGGTCTTTGTCAATAGCTGTCGACAAGCTCACGGCTCTCCCCATTTCTGCTGACACGCACAGTTTGGGAATCAGTGTTTGACTTTTGCTGAGATAAAGGATTTGGGACAGTTAAATCTTATCATCGCCTATTACTCGTGCAGGCTGCAATGCACGCCAGAGTGCTCCAAAAGTAATGGTAAGGAGAGACGAGAGAGGGTGTAGTGGGGATGTGATTCTCACCCAGTGTTACCTCTGTGTCGGCAGATGGACTTCACAGAGGCTGAGTGCACTTGAGAAGACAGAGCAGGAATCTGGGCCACTTCTCTGGGACGGACACAAATAGGACTAAAAGGATGTGTACTCGTATAGGGAAATATTGAAGTTCTTTCGTCGCTCTATATCAACACAATATTCATGCCAAAGAGGTCATCAAAATGTGTTCTTGGTTGAGCAAAAACTAGTTAAATGTGGCTATTTTCAGTTATTTGCAAACAAACAATACTTTTGATGCAACTGTGTGGTTGCTTTTATAAAAATACACTTTTGAATTGTCAGGAAAACAAACAAAAAACACACCCCACGTCTTTTGATCATTGTGAACAAAAGTGACGTGAACAGTTCAAAGTGTATTCCAGGTCAGCAAAAACAAACACAACTGACACATTACTGCAAACTTTCCTTAAATATAAAAATATACGCATTACTTTGGCAGCGACCTTGTCTCACCAGTATCAAAAGCCTCTCTACTTGGTGTTGTCAGCAGACTTTTCCAAATGTCACTTATCCCATCCACAAAAGCAATAAAATGTTTTCTGCCTCACTAACACTTTCTCGCTCTCATATTGTGCGAGTGCTTAACTAAATTTACCCTGCAGCACAGAGCTCCTGCTGTCGACTCAGACAACACCGCTCTGCCCCACTGTTCTCACGAGGGAATCAAGAGTCAAACACAGAATCAACCAATAACGAGCAAACATGGAGACAGGTGAAAAATGTTTTTAACTGAGAGGACTTTACATGAATATTTGTAGTAACAGAACAAAATGTCTTGCTTTATGCTTCCCAAGTGATTCTATTATAGATTTATTCAACTAATTGTTTTTGGTTTGTTTATAACTAAAAAGGTTTTGGATGTACCCCACTATAATAATCTCTAGGTAATAGACAAGAGTGGTGCACAGAATACAGCAGATGCAATGTCGTATAATTCAATTTGGATTTTATATCAATATTATTTCTGAGGAGTTGAATTAGGTGGAGTTTGCTGTTTCCTGTTGGGGATTTCTTGCTTCAATCAGTAAAAATAAAGAACAAGGCAACAGTTTGCAAACGTTTCGGTGATAAAATAAGAAACAATCTACTTTTTATAACTAAAAGAGAGCTTTTAATTCAATATTTAAGGCCTTTTATGACAGGGTGAGCAACATACACAGTGTGTACACATCTGACAAACACATCAAAGACAAACAGTGACAAATTCTGCGTGTATTTTGTGTTTGTTCAGTACATTGTGACATATTAAACAGACTAAAATAGATACGTTACTGTTACAGACAACAAAGTAATGTGTCAATGATTATGCTATATATAATCTTTATTATCCAGCACATAATATGAGCTACTTGTTCAGGACTTGCAAAGATGGCAGTGGAAATAGTTTTACTCTGCTGTACTTGATATATTAGGTTTACAGTAGAAATAGATATTATTATCAAAAACATTTATAGTCCACCATCTCGGCATAACAACAAGTAGGAGAATAAAAGTTTATCAGGCCACAGCTTCATGTCCAAGACGCTGTTCCCATTGGCCCAAAGTGTAAGAGCACAGTGCAGTCCATAATGCTCCACTTTAACAGTAAATAAAACCTTTTATGCCTTCAACTCCTAGAAATCTCCATACCTGTTGGAAAAAAGAAAACAATTTAGGCACATTTACATGGACAGTAAAAATCAAATAACTGAAATAGTCAAAATAAAAAAAAATTTAAAAAAATTTAATAAGGTTTGTATTATGTTTACGTGTCTAAGAGAAATCCAAGTCAGTTAATCAATGGATTTTTTAAGTAACTGTTGAATTTTAAAGACAAATTACAATGAATTTAAAAATATTTCTTTCATTATTGAACTTATTTCCTTTCATTTGTTGTCTTGACCATGTTCGTTTGCTCCTTTTTGCATGATTTTCTTTATCAAAAGCGGCACAGGTGTGAACATTCAGAAAGAAATCAGATCACTCCCATCAGAAGAACTGTTTATGTGACATTTCAGTGCCCTAATAAATCCAGGAATCGGACAATGATCAGATTTATGGTGTCAAAATAGGTTGATTAGTGTGTTGCTGGGAGATGGGAGGTGTGTTTTTTAGCCATGTGTGTGACTCACTCTGTGTCATCGGCTGTGGGCGTGTTCCAGCTTTGAAACAGCGGCTGCATGAAGAGGCCGAGGGTCCCGACCACACACACCAAGATGAAGATCCACAAGAACATGCGGTCGATCACCATGGCCACGTACTTCCAGTCCTGAATGATCTGAAACGAGGAATGTGAGATGCAGAGTTGTGCGTCATAATCGAGGAGATGTAATGAAGGGGAAGCGAAAGTGGTACGAACATTTCAGCTGGTTTGTGGTTGATTTTTATGTTGTTTTTTTAATTCTTATTACGAGAACATCTGGCTGTGCGTTTGTTTGTCTGTTCCACGCACAACTCTCGAACAGCTCACCCGACTGATCTCAAATTCGGAGGGTGTCATCATAATGGTCTGGGTGTGTGCAGCGTTGAGTTTCATGTTGTTAAGGCAAAAAATGCCAAATGCTTTAGGCTCTGCACTAATATTTTAAAAAGAGAAAGAAGATGAAGCTTTGTTGCATTAACTGCTGCTGTGTGGACATCAAATACGTGTTTCCTTATTTTTATATTTATAGTAGAGTTAGTGAAAGACTGGCAGCTTGGTGAATCTGCCATGAGCAATTACAGCACAGAAACCTGTTTGTAATATTTATATAACCGAGGATCTTCTGGGAGCCGAGGTGCTTAGAGCTACAACTCTGGGGTTAGAGTTCAGCCTTTAATGTGGATGTGTTGTACTTTTGGAAGAAGTTATGAGAGCACAGGGAGGCAAAAGGCGCCTAGAACGATACAAAGTTTAGCTGTTTAGCTTTGATATATTGTAGTTTATTTAATGGTGCCAGTGCATATTGAAAGTCCCTTGGCCTGCTGAAGTAAAATACAGCTGCACAATTGTACATGCATTTACTGGTGCTGCAATAGGCAGATTTGTTTGTCTTTTCCTAATTTCTTCTGGGTTTTAATCAGTTACACTGCATAAAATGATTCTACTAGAATGGAGAATGGAAAACTCCTTTGTACATTTACACATGGGACGACTATATCACAAAATAAAAGTAAAATAGCTTGATTCTTTTCCTCACAAACACAACAGAATATCCTTACCCCTTCATCATCATCTTCAGTCTTCATGTGTTCGGCGATGTACTTGACTCCCTCCACGGCCTCCTCCAGGGCGGGGTCCAGCGGGTGAGCCAGGGACCTGCCAAAGTCCGAGAACCCGCCCCCTCCTTCCGGCAGCTCAGTTCCTTTCCAGCAGTACTCCTGAGCATAGAAGTCCCCTCCTAATCTCACACTGGAGAGCTGGGAGTTGAGTGTGGTGGTGCTCCGGATCGGGAACTTCACCTTGAGCTTGTCCCGGTTGTTGGATCGTGGGCGGGTCATAAACAGGAAGTACGGGAGGCGCACGAGGAAGATGCGTTTGACCCAGTCGGGCATGTAGTGGGTGGAGGGGGAGCGGTGGTGAACGTTCAGGACACAGGCACAGGACACGATGGAGAACGTGACCAGAACCATCGTGAACATCAAGTATTTACCTGAGAAACCAACACATACACAATTTGAGTCATAAAATGTTAAATGTTGTTCAATTAATATCCTACTAAAATTTTTTCTTAATGTTGCAGGTTATTTGTATATAATATCAGTCTGTCCAGAGACAACAGATGGAAATTAGCTTCATAACAAAGACATTTTCCCTTTCCAGACAACTCAAACATTCATGAAGAACTCAAAATACAACGTTTGGTGAGTAAATCCTGAGGCAAAATAACTATAGCATGATTAAAAGCTCTGAAACATAGACTTTTTTGCAAGTCTTTAACACTGTGCACCTGCCTGTGGCTCAAAGATTTCAAAGACTCTATCTGTCAGTGTGAATTTAACCTAAAATAAACCTAAAATATTAAAATATATTAAATGTATCTTGCCATTTCTAACAATAGAGCAGTTTTTTTATATGAAGTAGATGTTATTTCCGACACCTGGCATCTGCCGCCTGCCAAACTTCTCTTTAAGTCAGTTTTATGTTATGTAAATGATTTAAATGTACAAATATTCTTTTAAAGCAGATGACAGACCTATGAGGGGCACTGCCAGCGAGGTGGGCGGTACTATCTTTGATATTAGCAGCAGGAACACAGTTAGCGCCAGGAGCACTGAAATACACAGCGTCATCTTCTCCCTGCAGTCTGACGGCAGGTAGAAAACCAAGATGGCCAACGACGTGATCAGAATGCAAGGGATGATCATGTTAATCGTGTAGAACAGCGGCTTCCTCTGAATAATAAAGTCATAGGTGATGTCCAGGTAGGTGATGTCGTTGGGGTCTTCGTTTTTGCGGGCGGGTAGAGACACGATGTCCCACTCCCCGCTGGGCGTGAAGTCGTCCCTGCTGGCGTAGTCGCTGGTGAGGACCACGTCGATCTCCGTGTGGTCGTAGGTCCAGGAGCGGAACTTGAGGGTGCAGTTCTGCTGGTCGAAGGGAAAGTTCTGCACCTCGATGGGACACGCCGACTTGTAGATGGCCGGAGGGAGCCAGACGATGTCGCCCGTGCTGGAGACCACAGCGTTGCAATAAAAGGAGACTTCATAAACACCGTCCGCACTGGGAAAAGCAGACGAGAAATGAACTCAACTCATAACGTTATCATATTACACATAATTAATTTTGTAATGAATTAATATGTCTGTGTGTGAATAAGGTCACGAGTGAATTAATAAAATGAAAACTCCAGTAAGTGCACTCCATGGATTATTATGCTGTATTGAAGCTAATACATACAATCTATAAAATGTGATTAAATATGATAACTATACATATGAGAAGAATGAGGACCAGATCCAAATAATAGATAAAACTGTTTAAATTAAATGTATTAAAGCTTATAATGCAAAAAAAAAACAGGCAAAATCGAATTTGTAATAATATTATGGCTATGCAGATGTATGTTTTTCTTTAGTTTAATAATAGTTGATTAGGAGAGTGACTGGAGGACCCTCACTTGTTGTAGAGCACAATGTCCGGGAGCCAGATGAGTTTGGAAGGTATTCTCAGCTTCTTAATGCCCCCATATTTTTCTGGGTCCCACCTGAGCCTGTAATCATTCCACTCCTGTATATAGAATAAAGCACAAAGGAAAAAAATCCATGACTAAGAGTTTGCACAGCTGAGGAAGGTCATCGGTAGCAGATCAGCACAATACTGCACCTGGGAGAGCCACACGTTGGTCGTCATTATCTGCTCCCGTTCGTTCTGAAAATAGAGAGAAACACATTTTGGACACAGATATACCACACAAAGCCCCGTCTGTGTAGTTAAACTGTGCTATTTTTCACAAGGTTTTGTTCAATATTTAAAAGATATTTGTTACCGCTGAGATGGATTGCTATGAAATGACCAACCATCCATTTCCTAATTGTCTGGCCTGCTTACTGAGCACTGCACACTGTATCTGAGCACACAATGAATGAAAAGCGGTGCTCTATGGCTGAATAACCAGTGCCATAAATCTAATAGCAACACATTTCTGGCTGCTGGACCGGGAGCCTTTTGTGTTTAAAATCGGTGGAAATTAAATTTGTCTTTAATGTGCTCATGTTTATTTCAAATAGGTTTAACAGCACCAATCTGTTCTCTTGGTATATGAAATAAAAATATTCTAATTAAATCTTATGACAATTGAAATGATTTATTCCCTTGCTGTTTATCCAATCAAAATGCAGAATGTGTCTAATGTCTAATGTGCGTGTCTCAATTTTGGTTAAGATTACAGTGAACGGACATTTATTTGTCCTCAAAAAGCAAGTTAAGGTCGTGATTTTAGTCGTCTTTTTGAACCGGTAAGAGCGCGAGCACACATTTTCTGTATTTTCTGTAATGTAGTTATTATAGTATCGTATTATATGAATATTTTCTTTATCTGGAAATATTAGATACACTCTTCTTCCTTTTGTCCCCAAGCAATGTCAGATTTATGCGTTTTATACTGAGGCTGATCTAATTTAACCTTTATGTTATTGTTCTTTGGAAACACCTGATCTCCTTAAGCTATGTTTCTTTCTATTGTTTCTTTTGACATTTATCTAAACTGTATAGAAAGAAGGGACCATTTTAGATAGGAGAATACAAACGGACTGGAGAAGTATAAGCAAAAGCACATCACTCCGCGTATAGTAATATAATTATGACAGGGCTATGTAGGGTTTATTTTAAAAGTCTATCCATTTTGCTGTGTCGTACTGACCACACTGATGAGCTGGGACAGGGACACTTGGATGGAGATGGTGACCTGTTGGCTCTTGTTCACCGCAGGTCGGATCAGTTTGTTGTAGCGCTCTGGCCCCAGCAGGTGGTTCACCAGCCGCTCCTCTGCGTTCTCTGCTCTGCTGCAGGCACACACACACACACACACACACACACACACACACACACACACACACACACACACACACACACACATTGACACACACATATTGAATACGCATTGTGCTTTATACAGTCTGGGATGAAAGCTTTAAATGTTAAGAAGTTGCAGTTCAAGAAGAATAAACTA
Source organism: Scartelaos histophorus (assembly GCA_000787155.1). Classification (NCBI taxonomy): domain Eukaryota; kingdom Metazoa; phylum Chordata; class Actinopteri; order Gobiiformes; family Gobiidae; genus Scartelaos; species Scartelaos histophorus. The sequence continues at coordinate 7,577 of JACN01095248.1, forward strand.
TTACTATTACTATAACACTATCACTACTACTATTAATATTACTATAACACTATTATTACTACTACTACTACTATTACTATTACTATAACACTATCACTACTACTATTACTATTACTATAACACTGTTACTACTACTATTACTATTACTATAACACTATTACTACTACTACTATTACTATTACTATAACACTATCACTACTACTATTACTATTACTATAACGCTATCACTACTACTATTATTATTACTATAACACTATCACTACTACTCTTACTATTATTACTACTACTATTACTATTACTATAACACTATTACAATTACTATTACTATAACACTATTACTACTGCTATTACTATTACTATAACACTTTGCCGATCTTGCTTTGCTTTGAGTGATGGTGGTTAGACATTCACTAGAATAATTTGGATCATTTCAGCCCTGGAATTGCCCGTCTCTACTGAAAAAAGGCTTAAAAATATGTTATTGTTATGTTGAAAACTACTGTAACACTGCATGACGTCACAAGATGGGACAGAGCATTTTGAGCTTTGGAGACGTAGACAGGCCAATAAATATGAATTATTCAAACATGTGTGAATGAAACAAACCTGCCTGTGTATGTTTTTGACGAGGTAACAACATTATAACACGACTTAAGGCTCTCGTGAGTCAATTAGGCACAATATAGAATCTTTAAATTGCCATTTCAAACGTAAAAAAAAAAAAAATAAGTGCCATTTTTGTGCCTTTATGTTCAGCAAAGGGGAATGGTTGTGTTAATAAACGCAAGAAGTACTTCAAGATAAAAGGCAGTTGCCCTGTGGTGGCACATGTTCTTTTCCCTGCCGTAGTTTAGAGCCTCATAATTAATGTTTATCCTCCCAAATGATGAGCAATAAACAAGTTATCTGTGAGTAAATGACACTACGGGGCATTTAAATTGTCTCCTAATGAGTGAGTGGTTTGTGCTTCAAGGTTTAAGCACTAAAGAACAAACTAAATCCAGTCAAGCGTCTTTCCCAGTGCGCAGATCTCCATAACTTTGTGTCTCTACCCAACCTGAAAATATGACTTATGTAAAACTGATTAAATACATGAATAATTTTAGTGGAGTAGCAGAATAGCCTCCAGCCCTGGCTTTGAGCTTCCATTATGTCCACATTGTCAGAGCAGAGTTGACAACAGCATCAGGGAGAAGATAATATTTGAGGATATGCAGAACTGCGCTGTGCTGCATGAAATGTGGGTTTTACTGAGTTTATATGAGCTCCAAGTGACAATAATTCTTAAAATATAAATATGCATATAAATGGACGTATAGGAACATATAGGAAATGAGCATGACGACTCTTCCACTCTGGTTCCAATTGACATTACATTCCAAAATCGTTTTCCTGATCCGGGTGTTTTTATTTCATTATTTTGTCTGTAAATAAAATAAAGTACTTAAAAAAATAAAAAATTAGGCTCCAAATACATTCCTATTTAGCCTCTTGAGCGTCATTTTGGAGCCGAACACTATGGGTCACACTCACTTAGTCCACTTCTTTTTGCAGGCTATGGTTCTGTCAACATCAAGAAGCTGCTTTTATTACAACCAAATCACAAAAGGTAACTCAGAACTGCACAAACTGTGAGAGTAAAATGTTTTCTGTCGCTGCATATGTGTACACAGGCCTATAGGGATATGCTCCATACTCCACACTCTAAGAAATGAGATGTTGGTTTTAATTAAAAATGTTAAGGCAACCGATTCCACAAAAGGCTGTTGTTTTCATATAGACTTATAAGGTAAGTTAAATGCAAAATTATCTTATTATTGAATTCAAGGAAACACCATTAATTAGAATCAAAGTGAAATTGTTAATTAACCGTAACGCAAAGTGACCAAACTAGTAATGCTCTGAGCTGGGCAAAATTACTTAAATGTCAATTATCAGACAACATTTTGTCAAGTCACAGCAAAGATTAGTCGTGGATTGTCCACAAAAGCACCGGAAATCTGAACAGCTCAAGCGCCAAGTCTCTGCACGTGACGTTGAAGTGCGGAACTGCGCATGTGCAAGAATTTTACGTGCTGTGCGTGAAGTTTTTGCATTATAATAAAGCAACATTGTTAATTGTATGTACATGATAGTGTTATATCGTTTAAAACTTTATGTTATTACTTAAATAAAACAAAACATTCATACTTAAATATAGGAAAGAACATTTCTACATAAAAACAAACCAGATGTTTGTTGTCATTTGAACATCCCCAGTGTTTCATTTCTTAGAGTGAGTTAGTCAAAGACACAAGCAGGAGTGGGAGGAGGAGTGGCAACATGAATGTAATAATTATAATCTACATAAAGTACTCCTGGTTAAAAAAGCTCAAATTTTACAGTGATAATCGTCCATCGCATACAGTCATTTATATGGAGTGAATTTAGAAGTCCTTGGGTATGTTAATTATAATGCTCATATATTGCTGTTATGAAAGAAAACAAGATGGTGAGGACCAAATACATGAAAAATAAATCAAGTCTTTATAATCTTATAGTTGGCAGTTGTTGTCAGTAT
>KN506224.1:0-10917 GCA_000787155.1 Scartelaos histophorus
ATAAAGTTTGTCTAAGTCTAATAATTTAAACTCCAGAAATCAGTTAATGACCTTAGTGTAATCATAACTACTGTCACCGGGGAATGTTATATGTGTAATATGTGATTTCACCTTTGTATCTCATTGTCAGATCCTGAAAGCTGAGCTGTTGGTCGGGGATGGAGTCTTTGACAAAGTCTTTTTTACAGAAGGACATGAAGTTCCAAACGTCTTCACTTAAATCCTCCACTAAATCACGTGAGTCTTTTCCTCCTCTTCCACCAGCACTAGACACATTCTGTTTGCCTGAGCGCATAAAGGGGCTGCCATCTTCAATGACATATCTGAAAAGATGAGCAGCACAACAAACAGACCAAGTGAATCATTCTGTTTATACTATAGTAATTAAGGTACAAATAATTAATAGTGTAATCACCCTGTTTTTTCAATGGCATCTTCTAAAAAGAACTGGTCAACTGGAAAAGTGCGACCTGGGAACAAAATAATTATGCCAGATTTGTGATTTGATTATTTAATCTAATCCAATAAACAAGTTGACTTTCAAACCTGGTATGTGGACAGTGGGGCAGTTGTAGAAATATTCAGAGAAGAGATTAGCATTAAGTGTGGCACTCATTAGAATGATCTTTAAGTCTGGTCTCTGAACAATCAAGTCTTTGAGCACCAAAAGCAGAAAGTCACTATACATTGACAAAAGAAATAATTAGAATTGTGAACATTTAACAGGACAAATGATATTTTCATTTTCATATGATACCTTTCCTCTGTTCGTTCATGCACCTCATCCACTATGACATGTGTGACCCCTGTGAGATCTGCCTCTCCCTCCAGCCTCCTCAGTAATACACCTGTAGTGCAGTACAGGAGTCTGGTGGAGGATGACTTAAAGAGGAAAAGAGTAAAGAGTAAATCATAACTACATAATGTTTGGTTTACAGGAGAATCATCAGATCAGATGAACATACTCGGACACTCTCCAGGCGGATCTGGTAGCCTACTGACTTGCCCAGGGACTCAGCCCGTTCCTGAGCCACTCTCTGTGCCACTGAAATGGCAGAGATTCTGCGTGGTTGGGTGCAGATGATGTTGGCAACCTGGGCTGCAGGTCCTCTTAAAGATGCATCCAGGATAAACTGGGGGATCTGGGTGGTCTTACCACAACTGCAAACAGTTAACAACTTTAATAAAAGAAAATATACTTGGAAAGAAGCTACATGAATGTTTTAGTGCGTGAAACTCACCCAGTCATTCCACTGATCACCAGCACCTGACATCCTTCGAGCTGAGCAAGGATCGTGTCTTTTTCCTGCCACGCGGGAAGGTTCTTCCTCTGCTCCAACATCGACCTGAATCTTCTGGAGCTCTGAAACAGACAGATGTGTTTAATCCAATATAGTCACGCATTTTAAATTAATTTACACAGATAAATATTTCCCTAAAAACAACTCACCGTTTTCTTCTGATAGTCCTTGCACAGCTTGCCATTTTCTTGCAGAATATTATCTATTTTCAGGTTGTGCTTATTTACCATCTTCTTCCTCAAATTGACATAACTCTCATTTTCCACTGGTACAGCTTGTTCTTCATCCTCTTCATCCCTCTCATCCAGCTCCTCGGTGTCTCCAGTATCTTTATCTAAAAGAACAAGTAAATGTTACAGACTGGTGCTTTTTACATTGTCACAACACATATTACTCTGAACTTACATGGATCCATGGTTCTGTAGTTGTTAGGTGGCCCCACTCTCCTGCTGCTGGTGCTACTGCTTCGACTTTCCTCACCTCCGTTGCTTTTCACACTTTTGCTCTTTGCCACAGAGAGAGAAGGTGGAGTGGGAGCCAAAACAGGAGGTGGGGAGCTGTATTTGTGATGAGTAACAGCAAGTAACTCCTTCATTGTGTCTTCATCCTCGCACAAAGTTATTAAAGTGTAAACTACGGGCTCACTACTCTTTGCTGCCGAAAGTGCCTCTCCGTAGAGTTTTTCTGTAACCGTCAGTCTTCCTGCTGCTCCCACGGACTCATCATTGGTGCTAAAGGCGACTATTGGAGCCTGAAAGGGATATCGGTTTCCTTTGGGGAAGCGAATCTCCAGTTCATACTCAAGGGGAGAGAAGCTGCTTATCCCAGGTTGACTTGGACCAGTCATTTTAGAGGCATCTTCAAAAGGGTCTTTGGTAGGAAGCTGGTGTTTGAACCTGCATTTTGCCCCGAAGCGACAGCCTTGCCCTTTCAAGAAAAATCTGCAGACATCACGAATATGAACTTTTTCACTGTTTTGTTTTTTCTCAGTCTTGTGTGATAGAAATGGTAAATCAAGGGATACAGCCCAGACAGCATTGGCAATTTTTTCATTGAAGCGATCTCCGTAAATGGCAGTTAGGGCCAGAGCCTCCTCTTGCCTCTGGCTCAGACATTCGTCCATTGGCACATTGTCCAGGTCATCAGGGCACAATGCTTTCTGTCCGAAACGCTCACTGAAAACCTGCTGAAGAAGCTGTTCTAAAGTGGAACCAAATTCTCCATCACGAGTCTCTAGGGCCTTTTTGCTGCGCTCTCTGTCAAACCCATACCTGTACACAAAAGTACAGGTTACAATCTGTACAATAGTAGGCCTGTTATTATAATTACTATATCAACTATGATGAATGAAACAGTCAATGACAGAGTAATTAATTGGGCTCAATATTTATCATGGGTTCTTTTCTGTTGCACTGTTTTTTGTAGAATAAAAAAATGTAGCTGTTGAGGTTTAAGTTGGTAACATCTATGTAACAATTTATCTATTCTAACAATTTCACCATGATTTATGTTTATTGTGTCAGTGGCCTAGAGTAGATTCAATATTATAGCTTATACGCATATTTTCTGTAACATTAAATTGCACTTCGAAATGTGTTATGGCAGAAATATGTTTTATTTTTTAGAATAATGGTACTGTTGTGTTTTACCTGCTGAGTTTCCCAATGGCAAACAAGGATATGACAGGTTCAGGAGGTGGTTTCTCTTCATCAGACAGCGAGTCATACTCTGGTGTTTCTGCCCTCTCCACAGGCTCATCCTGAGTCGCCCAAAACTGACCTTCCTCCCGATGGTCCAGCTCATCATACTCTTCCTCCTCCTCTTCATCACCAGAGTAATCTGAACTACAATCACTGGAAAAAGAAATTATAACTTAGTTGTACTAGGATTTTCTACTGCAGATTTAAGATCTCCTACAATTTACTACTCCATGGGCAATCGTGATTGACTGTTATGATTGATTAGTTTAAGTTTAAATCTACAAATTTAATAAAACTGTTGTAATAATTGCTACCTGTCTTCTAAACAGACTTTAAAACATGTCATGTGCAATGTGAAATAATTGTTAGTTAACGCCCTAAAAGTAAAACATTCAAGGAAAATAAACCATGATTCTGTTTATCACCAAGAGGTTGTTCATTTAATTAAAATATCAATTGCTTATATTAAACAGGCAATTCTATTACAACATTAAAGAAAAGTGAACTATGCAAATATATGTGCATTTTAATAAATACCTTACAGAAATATATACTCATATGGCTCATATATACTCACTCATATGGCTCAAAGTCTTGAGTCTGGAGTTCCCGGAGGAGCTCCTTCAGTTGTTCCTGGTTCTCATTCGTCATAAAAATCCTCTGAAGCGGCATACTGCTCCCCTCAGATTTAATGCCATCACTCGGCTTTAGGCTGGGTCTCTCTCTTGCCAGAGATCTGGGCAACGCTTTGCCTCGGCTGTTTCTGAAGTCCCTGTCATCTCCTCCTCTTCCTCTTCCTCCTCTTCCACCTCTTCCTCGAGCTCCATCAAAGAGCTTTCCATGTCCTCTGGCAGGTTTAGGTCTGTGACTAAAGCAACAAGGGGAAATTACTCTCAGTAAATAATAAAGTTTTAATAAATTGTTACAAATAATTTCTGAATCCTGAGATATGGAAATAAGGATAACACTTGTCAGCAGCTCTGTGTTTCTAATATTACATTTTAACAGTTTGACAAGTCCTGTCTCTATATTAGAAATAACTGAATAAATGATTTATAAACTGAATTATAAGTTAACAAATAAAATGTAATTAAATAAATAAATATACAGTTAAATCATATTGGGCAATTCAAAGCAAAACCCAGTATTAACAATTTACTAGCGTAATAAAGTAATTACATAAAGTACCTGCTACTACGGGGTGGTCCAAAATCAAGGCTGAAATCATCTCCATCATCCCAGTCACTGGCTCCCCCTTTTCGACTCCCTCCTCCACCTCTTGAGCCTCCTCCTCTACTTCCTCCACCACCTCTTGGCTTGTTAAATCTCCCGCCTCCCCTGTTTGGCTTCCCCCCTCTTCTCCTGGCACTCATACCTTTATCAACATAAACAAAGCATATGCAGTCATTCTTTATATTCAATAAACATCAGCCAGCAAAATTAACACAAGGATAACACTTCTTACCGACAATCAACGCCTTGTCATAGCAGTAAACAATCTGTGAAGAAGAAATATAAGCAGATAAGTGGGATTCCTAGCAGCTTTCAAATGGCAGTTGTCCAGAAAAGGTGCAAGCAAGAGAGACAGCCCCGATGCATCTCTACTGCAGTGCCGCTTAGCCACTCGCACACTCTGTGGTCGCTCATAGCTGTCGGCATGGTAGTGTGTGCGCGATGGTGGCAGGCTGACACACATACACACACACACAGGCGCTGGTGGCTACAATTATGCAACCAGACTGCACACTAAGCACAACACTTCAGTTCACGCGTGGCTGGTTCCTGAAAGACTTGAGCTTACACAAAGTACGACATCACCAACACGTTATACAAGACCTCATGTGGCCGCGATGATGCGAGTTTACAAGTGCTGAGTGAAGAAATTAAACTAGTCACCTGGTTAGCTTTAATGCTAACAGCTAGCAAGATCTTTTCACTTTTGTTTTGTTTTGGGAGGCTATGCAGTAATATAATGGGGTTGTGAATCTAAAAAGGAGAGCCAAAAATCAGACGAAAGGTAGAATTGGATCTAAGCATAATATTATGTTTAAAACTATTTAAAACTTTACAATTTATGAGCTAACCTGACACCGCTGCTCAGATGACCACCGGCAACACGCATCGTTTTGATTGGTTAAAAAACTAAAAGTTCAAAGTTTCTTTTCCGGGTTGGCCTATACTTTGACGTTTTTTCATAGTTTTTTTTTTTCTTCTTCTTCTTTTTTTTAATCTTTGCACTATTTACAATAACACATGCATAAGTAGTTGTAGTTTGTAAAAAAAAAAAAAAAAAAAAAAAAAAATTACAATGGAAACACCATACGCGTCCATTTGTAACTGTTCACATTTAATAAACTAAGCAAGAAAGAATAGTAGTTCATTATTCTACTATTCTTTCACACAACGGGTATAGACTAAGGTTCGTGTTTATCTCTCCTGCAAAGCTCTAAATAAGCTTGTTGTGTAGGAAAAAAAAAGCATATATATAGTAGAAACGCGAAAGTGTTACCATGGAAACACCGTACGCGTCCACTTGTTTAAGGCAAGAATATAGGAAGCAAGAAAACTAGCAAGTTCATCACTCTATTATTATTTCAAATACCTTGTATCGGCTTAGGCTCAAGTCTGTCTCTACAGCAAAGGCTCAAAATGTCAGGTAGGTGCAGGGTGGGGAAGGTTGTTGTTGTTTTAGCTCCTGTCTAACGTTAAACTCATTGTACGTATCAGCAGGGGGCCAGTATGTGACAGTATCCTACATATTTCCAAATGGAGATAAGTATGGTAAGTTAAAGCTGCACTGTGTAACCTGTCTGCTGGTCTGTCACAGTGCCACCTGCTTAGTTTGGAGATCATATTGCCCTGAGTATAATGTAGCAAGCTAACACATTAGTCTAGTACAAGTTAAGTACTAGTTTAAAAATGTACTTAAAGAGTAAAAAGTAAAATGTTTTGATCAAATTAAGTTTCAGATGTAGGCTATTCATTTCGATAAAGATTTATGCTTAGTTTTGTTCAACAGAGATCAAGTGAATTGATCTTTTTAATCATTATTTATTTATATATTTTTTTGTTTGCTCAAGTTATGAACTGTAAACCCCAGTTATTTCTGCAGGTCTCAAACTATAATCAAATACTTACTGATTACTATTACTATTACTATATATATTTATAAATGTAGTGGAGTTGAAAGTACAGATACCTGCTTTCAAAAATCCACTTTAAAAGGTGCTTAAATAAAGTACAGATATCTTAAGGCTACATGTGTGGTATTTTCTTTGCAGAGGGGCAGTGCTATAAGTCTGCCTCTGGAGCCATGGTGAGGGGTGGGACTGGGAAGCACATGTCCTCCAGTGGAGTCATATACGCCGGAGAGTGGAATGAGGACAAAGTGAGTGCCTTTTGGTATTTGTTTAACCTCAATTACACATGGTCATCTCTGTGTGCATGTCCTTCACAGATGAACGGTAAAGGGACTCTGCAGTTCCCCTCTGGAGCGCACTATGAAGGAGAGTTCAAAGACAGCATGTTTCACGGCACAGGAAAATACACGTTTGCAGATGGCTGTCACTACACTGGGCGCTTCAACCAGAACATGTAAATACTGCTATACTGCAATCTGCTATTCAAAATTAATTAAATATGCATTATGTAACTTTTCTGGTGCCACAATAGTTACTCAACATGGTCTGTATAAATTTGTGGGGTTGTTTTTGAGTAAAATACCCAGGGAAAAGGGTGTGTTTGCAGGGGGTTGCCTCTCCACAGATCTAATGTATAACTGGAAGTGTCACTAGCTTGTCTCCATAAAGATTGATAAACCTATTGCCGTACTGAGGAACATCCCATGAGAAACACTGAGACACAATCTTGGGAACCCTTCACCAGAAAAGTTACATAGTGCTTTTTAAAAAGCAGTAATATAATAATGTAATTGTTTTAGGCTTGAGGGGCAAGGATCATTCACAGACTCATCAGGACTGGTGTGGATTGGAGAGTTTCACGGCAAAGCAGCTCTGGGCCTGAGACTGAAGCATAGTTATACTTTGTGAAGCTTGAATACAATTTTGAGGTTAGAAAATTGTATTTTTCCATCCTACTTACGTTCTGTTAATTTTTTATAATGTCATTAAACCTTTAACATATCTATCTGTTAATTAGTTAATGACTGAAAGTAACTAGTATTATGTCTGCTTCACATTGCCTCCAGGTGCCTCCATTACAGAATTTTGACATTTAAATATTGTAAAATGGAGCTAGTGTAAATTTAGCCTGAAAGACCTAACTTCACTCCTGTCTACCTCATTGCCTCTCCAGAGTTTACACCTTACACCTTCATCATTTCCTCCCAGCTGCTCGCCACACTTCTTCCTCATCCAATCACTGCCCAGTCTGCCCTATATAAACCCCATTTGCAGGCGCATGGTGCTTCGGTTTATCCTCCTCCCCACCCCCTCCTCATCCTCACCTCTACCACCTCTAGATCCAGGCGTCAGGGTGAAAACTTCTCCTACACATTATCTAATCAGCCACCCCCTTCATTGCAAGGGCACTGTCTGAGCGCCAAAGCTAACTTAATAAAACTTGTAATACTTTGATTCTGTCTGAGGCTATCCAGTTGAAATAGTATATCACCTATACCTCTATATGTTCTCTGCAAAAATCATCTGCCTTTCAGTGATTCAAAGGACGAATAAATAATATAATATTAGAATTTTAACAACACCAAGAGTTGTTCAGTACAATTTAATATGCAACGTTTTGTAGTTTATCATTCAGTTGTATAATGCCTCCATAGAGCTGTAATTGCACATAACCCCTGAACAATGCAAGTGTTTAACATTGACACATAAGAAATTACAAATACACACTTAGATTAACATACATACAATAAGCCAAACATTTCCTGTTATCAGATACAAGAAACAACCATTTTCATTGATTGTACAGTTTAAGGTAGAAAATTATTGTATTGCAAGCTTGGGTTGGATGGCTTTGAAGAAGTAAAGGGTGGTTATGCTGAATTTAAAGGTGTACTTCTGGTGGAGGGTCTGCTACCTGCTTGTCTCCATGGAGATGTTATTGCTTTCCCTGGAATGTTCCACGGTATGACATTAAACATACATCAAACGTTTATTCATTACAGCTGGTTCTATTGTGCAAAAATACAGTCATTCCTTCTGTGAATAGGGCCGACTCTCCACAGATCTGAATCGTAACGTAGCTTAGCGCTTATCTCCCTCGTTATAGGTAGGTTTAATCTATACTGTGGAACATTCTGGACAAAGCAAGAACATTTCAATGGAGACGAGCAGATGGCGTATCCTTTACTAGAAGTGTTGCGCAATGCACCTTTAAGTTTTAAAATGGCACTAAAATTTGGCACAAGTTACAAAAGAGAATATAATGACTACGTGTGCACTAGTGAACAAAAGAGCAGGACTTTATGGACTGTATGTTGAGGTGGTTTTTGAGTTTCACAAAATATTGGAGCTATAAGATGAACCTGTACCTTGTTATATATATATTTCCATTAACCTGAGTCTATACAGTTATCATTTTGTCAGGGGAAAAAAACATTTGAATTTTGCTATCACAATGTTATATGACAGAAAAAGCTAGTACCAAAAATTGAACAATGAATAAAACTGTGGCCATGCACGTTTTCACAACACACACTGAGACATATCTATTGTGACTGTGTATAGAAAGTACTTGACATCTTTTCTACCATATGGCATCCGCAATTATATTATATCAGTGTCCATGCTCTTCTGTGCTTACATTTGTGTTTCCAAGGAGATTATTTTCCAGAAAACACTTGTAAATGAGTCCTCAGGTTTGCAAGTAACTGTATTTTAGGTAGTTAAAGGAAAGATTTGTACATTTGTGTTCTTCCAAGCAAGTGTGGCAGCGTATTCAAAGGCTAAGAGAAGCTCATTCCTTCCTATACAGTATTGTGCTGTTGGGGACGTTAAAGTGAATCACCATGTAGTAGCATTTGATGTCTTTTTGTTTTCAAATGGTATTGTTACAAGTACAATACACTAGCTTATTCCAAGAAACTCTCATTTTCATATTTAAAAAGGTACAATAAACAGAATTTGTGGACAAAAGTTGGTGCACAAATCCAACTAGATGCTCTCTTTCCTTCAGTATACATTATATATTAGAAAGAAAACGTATTAAAGAAGACCTATTGTGCTTGTGTCTGCTATATAGTTATAATCTATAACACCCGTGGACAGTTATGTTATAATCTGCATCATTTAAAGCGACGTAATAAAACATGAGTCTGCTGACTTCCGTGTTAGAAAAGAGCTGTGAAGTTGTCAGCTCCTCCTACAGATAGATGCAGATCACACTAATTTAAACCAAAGTGACTCTGCGATGTTGCCGAATCCTATGTGTATCACTGATTAAGAATTAACCGATTAAATTGGAGAACAAAAGTAGTCCTACCAAGCAGTGGGTGTGTAGCAGGAGAGGAGTAGATCGAGAAAATGTTTTAAAAATAAGTGATTCAAGATTTCTTAAACATGCACAAATGACTCCAAATACAACTCTGAGTGAGTATATTGTGACTAGAAACATATATACCATGATTTAAAGCTTTGAAAATAAATTTTGCATAATAGGTCTGCTTTAAAACTTTTAAAAGTAGTAAAAATCCTATTCATAGATTTCAGGCATAAGGATTCACCATGGCAACACTCCAATGTATTTATAACAATAATGCAATCATATCTTTTGAATTAAGAACATCTTCACAAAATCCTTCATATAAGGCCGGAATAATTTGTCTGAAACCCATGAATAAACAGGGGCTAAAAGTAGTATAATTTCTTTTAAATTATAAAAGTACTTTCCCTTAAATGTATGCATATTACATCTTTAAATACCCTTGTTTATATATATGGAATACATTTGTACATATAAGCAGACCATACATAACTGTTTCTCTTTTGGTTACACATATTTACTTTTCATTTATAAATAACTTCTATTTCTGACCCTGTGGTAGGACTCAACCCCTTTAAGAAAAAACATCTGAAAACATTCAAATTGAACAGTAAAAATACAAGCCAATACATACCTCAACATTGTATAAAACTTCCAAAATGATGGAACGTCAACTCTTTAAAAATAATTCATCTGAAAATGAACTGAAAATAAAATAAAGTCTTTACGGAGTCATACCAGCACCATCAAAAGTAGCGTCTGATATTGAACTGAAGTCGGGGCAGTAGAATAGGTCTTCTGCTTTGTGGTGTGTTGTCTGCTACCTCTGCTTTTCTCTGTTACATCCAGTGTGCAGTTTTATTCACAGTATCATAGGCACTGCTCAGAAAAAGTCTGTATCTTCTTGTGCATCTTCAAAGTGGGAAGATCTATTCGTTTTGATCGGCCATTTTGGGTTCTTAATCCATAGGGGGAAAGAAGTAGCAAGTTTCTGAAATTCAAGGGCCCATATTACGCTATTTTCTATGTTATAATGTTGTTTCCTCATCAAAAATGTACCTGGAGTTGTGTTTTATTTCATGTTTCACACACGAATCCTGCATATTTAGGCTGCTCTTCCAACAGAAAACACTGTTCCACCTTGTGATGTCATGTGGTAATACAGAAAATGCCAATCTCTACAGAAGGTAAAAGGTAGCTGTAAACTTGTATATAAGTAAAACAGCGCAATATGGAGCCTTTACACTTTTTAACTGGCAATGTAGTATTTTTTGAAGTACACATTTCCAGGACTACATCTTCCACTGATCCTTATATTTTCTGATCTACTCGGACAACCACATGACAGGTCTTCGAGGCATTTCAACATCATTCTCTGCCCTATTTCACCTTCTTACCCTTCTCCCCTCTTATCTCTCCCTCCTATGGATTCTGCAGCAGCCCCTCCCACTGGATCG
>JACN01020881.1:0-13321 GCA_000787155.1 Scartelaos histophorus
TTTTTATGGCACCAAACCAAACTGTGAGCGATCTTACATCTCAACAAACCTGACTTTTATTTTGTGTGAATGGGGGGGGACTCCAGCTGTTTTCATTGAAATGTTCCTTCAGTTATTTTCATTTATCTTCATGGAGAATTTTCCGAAGAATGGTTTTAACTTGCTGTTTCTATTTTCAAAAAAACTAAACATTACTGTCATTTTCTGTCAGATGGAGTCCCTCATTGCTGTGGGAATGTATTTAGTTCAGTGTCAATACAGATTTTGTGCAGTTATCTAATTTCTCACACGAATGGTGCGACAGACAATGTACAGCAGCAATACCGTACGTTTTCATTGGACTATATCTGGAGTTATGTTTTGTTTCATCCAAATCCCTTGAAATAATCCTGTTTTCTCCAGCTCTGAGTTTCAGAAGCACGCTGTGTTCACAAACTTTAACACCCTCCACACACCTGCAGCCACTCCAGGAATAAAAAAATCTCTATAAACAAACCTACGAACATGTTACTCACTTTTTGTCTTTCCTTTTTTTAACCTTTTGTTTCTGTGATCGCAATGCACTGGAGGTAGTTTAGGGAAAATATGTTTAATCATAACAATATTTGGCTTCATTTTAAGTAATTTGTATGTAAAGTTATTTCTTCCATCTTACTTTGCTAAGGAAACTTGCAGCAAACTGACTTCATCCATGCACCAATGTGGTAATTTTTTTTTTTTTTTTGGACTTCTTATCTGGCAACATACATCTTTTTTCCTATGTTCTTCGTCTAGGATGCAGTATACACATTTCTTCTCCTTAACAAAGATTTGAGCCCAGTCGCTGTTGAATCTCCCCGAGTTGGCGTGGGCATGATTGACAGGTGGGTTAGCTAATTAGAGACATGCATGGTCAGTCCGTATCAAAACAAATCTGGCTGCTTACGGAGAAAAAAAGAAAGGGAAAAAAAAATCACTAGGGATTGAAAAATGGATTTCTGTAGAATCAAAGAGCGGAGCATTAAACTCTAAACTCTGGTGAGAGAAATTAGATTTATAATAAACGCTAGGAGACCAATGAGCTCCTTCGTTCCATACGCATCAATAAAATACACAAATCCGAGCGCAAGAATATGTTTGGTTCTTGCTCGAGACGTGACTTAGCCTGTATACAGTATATAAATTGACGTATCTAAACTGCTGGCTGCCGTCTACCAAACGAGAACACTCTCAATCTCCATCGACTCCGGCTCCAATTCACTTTGCATTGAAAAAATGCCCCCACTTTCTTGCTAACTGCTGCCGTCATTTGCTCCTCATTTCGGTTTTAAAATGTTCGTATTAACCCGCTCGACGTGATCCTGGTGTTTTTATTTCGCTGTTTTGTAAATCAATTCCTATTCCTGCAAAGGGACTCGAGTCAAACGCTATGGGCGGCGTCACACTCCTTTCGTTCGCTTCTTTATGGACAAGGCGGAGGATGCAGGGGCGAGATTGAATGCCCACTGTATTAAAAAAAAAATAAAATAAATAGCGTGAGAGAGAGACATCATTCTGGATTTGAAAGGTGTCCATGTTCTATCTAAAAAGAACTATCTACTATCTATTATCTGAAGCCTCCCTGTGCACAAAATGTTCTAAAAGTGGGTGGCCTAGAAAGAACAAAAATACCTAGAAGGAAGGGCAAGAAAATGTGAAATGTGAATTTACACCTGTGGTAATCCCGGAGTTTGTTTACGCTCCCACAAGTGAAGAAGTGAAATTTGAAAGGGCTATCTCTGCGCCGTGCCGGGGAGCAGATTCAGCCAATTACACCGCGGCCTCTGGTGTGGCATGGTAAACCTGCTGCAGAGTGGTGCCGAGCTGGAGCCGGGCTTCAAAACCACAAGTTAAATCTATAGTGCACTGGTCTGAACAATACTCTGCCTCTAGTGCGTGGATCTACGGGCATATAGTGTTCTGCAAAAACTCAAATCTAGCCAAGTTAAGACTATTACAAAGTTTTATCATGACTTGAGTAAATGTAACTTGCCAAGTAAAATGATCTACTTTTTGTGTACTTAACATATGAAAAATACGTCATACTAAACCAAATCTAATGTTGCTTGAATTAAGAAAACACACACTTATTCCATTGGTAGATTTGACGTGTTAAGCCTTATCTACTAAAATAAAGTGAAATGTTCTTAAGTCATGTTGTGAGGCTTTGAATCATCACATCTAATACAAGTATTTTATTTCTTCTTCCTCAAATTTGACCCTCTGTCTTTTTTTGTACACATTTCAAATTTCTATGCTGCAAAATGCAATAGCCAAGTTAAAATTCTAAATTTATTTGAGTAGATGAGTGTGTTTTTTTCTTAATTTCAGCAACATTAGATTGTTTGGTTTCTTATTTTAAGTGTATTTTCATATTTTAAGTACAAAATAGCTTCCATTGGTAGATCATTTTGCTTGTCAAGTGAAATGTACTCAAATCATGAGGAAAATGCCCTAATTGAAGCAATTTTAACTATTGTATTCCCTGGTGAAGCAGTAGACGTTGGAGGGACTTTGTTTCTCGGCTGGACTGGAAACGCTTTGGGATCCCTGGAGGAAGTGTCTGGGGTGAGGAAAGTCTGAGAGACCTGCACCCAGCTCCAGATAAGCTGAAGATGAATGGGTGGATGGATAGAACTGCATAAGTGGACAGTAGGGTAAGTTCACAATATGATGGTAAAAGTTTTCTAAATTTTGCCAGATCACATTTTGCTTTGTTCTTATGGACAATGTGAACATCTGTACCAAAAACTGAATCAAAAGGAAGCCAGTAAAGGGTAGCACACTTTCCTATAATTTTTAATGTACTAGAATGAGTAACTTTCGCAGAAACCTTGAACAGTACAAAGATGAACAATACAAAGATAAGTATGATCATTAATAATCTCTCCCAGTCTTCCTGTACTTATATTAGAACATTAGAACAGTTCAAACTCTATATTCCATAAGACTGTATGACTGCACGAGCCTAGCACCAGCAACCTCTGCAACTACAAGGACTGGATGGAATCGTTAAAAAAGTGCCTCCATAACTCCTGAACACTTCGGCTAACCAGGAAATTAAGTCCTATGTCCAAAATTCCGAATGTCCGATAAACAACTTAAAAATTGTGAAAAATGCAGTTGGCTCCATTTTTGGTACAAATACTTCCATAAGATCAATTGGAACAAAGCAAAAAGCGATCTGGCCAAATTTGGTGCAGGTTAATGTGCAATATACAAATGGGACAAGCTTACTTTGATTTGATGTAAATGTCTAGCAGCCAGTTTGTCATCTACTGTACTCTGTTTCCATGGAGATCTTGGTTCCTTTGCTTACAATGTTCCACAGTCTGATATTACATTTATTTAGATGGTCTCCACAGGGGCAAGCAGTCCCATGTATTCACTTTTTCTCTTCCTCTATACATGCACAATCCATCCCAAGCTCCCCCTTTGAAAGTTCTCAAGCTGAACATCCTCGTACTTGTATCATCCCCTGTATAGTCTGTGACCTTGGTTTTGCTCCATTGTAAACCACAATAGCATAAAAACCAGGCTGCTTCAAATCCAATGAGATGGATGGATGAGACCGCAAAAGAGAAAAAAAAAAAAGAAAAAAGATCAAAACTGAATTACAAGTGCGGGGCCATAAATTCTGAAGGCAAAATAAAAGGCGTGTTATGGCTCGTGACTCCCTGTTTGAACTCTCCCATAGCTCCAGACAGCTGAGGCGTGGCATCTGGTGTACAAGCCCGACGAGCGCTGCACTTAATGGGAACAGACATCAAGAGGAGGGCCCCTGCTCCTCGGCGGTGGTGGTGGTTGTGGAGATGTGATCCTTGCGTCTTATCTGTTTTCTTCCCCGTGACCTTGCAGCTGTACAGACTTTTATGCCTCTCCTCTTTTATTCTCCCGCGGTGATTGAATGGGCCTCTCCGCTCTCGAACCCCAGGCACCTTGATGAATGCCTTCCCCTCCCTTTCTGGTTACAAATTCTTTTCACAGGCAACAAGATTATTAATGCATGAATGACTGTTGAGTTTATATTTCTCATTTATATTTGTCTGCAATGTTCCACAGTTTGGTGTCATAGTATAAATCTTGAAGATCCATTGTATAACTTTTGGGTTAGGGGTCCATCACCTGCTTGTTTCTCTGGATATGTCATTGCTCTGCCTGAAATTAAATAACTCTACCTTAAATTTATTGAATTATAGGTTGAAAATACCTAGAAAAATTGGCATTATGTGTGACTGTAGATGTGACCTGTACTGTAACTTGGTCTAGTTTGGTCTCCATGAAGAAAGAAATGTTACACCGCTGTGAATCATTCCTGACAAAGCAATAAAATCTTTATGAAGAAAAGCATTTGAAGGACCTTCCATCACAAAAGTTATAAAATGCACCGTTAAACATGTTCTTGAGCGTCTTTGCTTTGGCATCTAATGTTTTTAGAACTTCAAATAAAGACCAAATATCGAACCCGAGATCATTTTCTTCTACCTTTGATGCAACAATCCCGGGAAATTTGAAACTGAGTATTGTCTGAGATTCAGAGAAGGATGTTTTTCAGAAGATTACGGAAAATTGCTGAATCTGAACAGAATACAAAATACAGCTGCAGTTATGTTTTGTGTGAGAAGAACAATGTTATAACAAAAATAAAATCTAAAATCTAAGATCTAAAAAAAAAGGAAATTTTGCATGATATTTGTCCGTTAAATGCTTTCTCATTTTTACAATGCATTCATTTTTGACAATAAAGCACCTGTGATTGTATAAGTGGAAGATATATAACTTTAAATCCAAACTGTGAAGGATTCCAGGCAATGTAACATATCCATTACCAATAGACTTGTGCACAAATACATCTCTTTAGAAGTGGTGCAACTGAGTGTAAATTTGCTGTTCCCTTTTCAAAATTTGCGACACCCGTTTGTATTTTGTCTTTTCCCTATGACCTTGCAGCTGTACAGACGTTTATGCCTCTCCCCTTTTATTCTCCGGCGGTGATTGGATGGGCCTCTCCAGTCTCAAACCCCTGGCACCTTGATGAATGCCTTCCCCTCCCTTTCTGGTTACATTGACCAATCCTCTCCGGCGCGCCGCACTCTACACCACATGAATCTTCAATGCGCTCACTTGTGAGGATGAGCTCACCCGCACATACAAAAAACCCCAATCCGTCTTGTAATCATAACTGCTTTTGTGTCTTTGTCGGCTGCACTTTGATCACAGTGCTTTTGTAGTGTTTTGCGCTGGTGTAATTGAATCAAAATTGCTGTTTGAGGTGTAACAGGTTAGCAAAACACAAAACTACAATTTTTTAGAAGAATTTCATCTGCAAAAAACAAATTGTACTAATAGCATTGTTGTTTCTAAACTTGTTAAGAAGACACACTGCGCTTGTGTCTGCGCTATAATTACTACTACGTAACAAAGCCCATGGACCATTAT
This sequence comes from Scartelaos histophorus, assembly GCA_000787155.1. Classification (NCBI taxonomy): domain Eukaryota; kingdom Metazoa; phylum Chordata; class Actinopteri; order Gobiiformes; family Gobiidae; genus Scartelaos; species Scartelaos histophorus. The sequence continues at coordinate 5,458 of JACN01020881.1, forward strand.
GTCAGAATTTGGATATTTTAAAGCCTTTTATTCATCTAAAATTGACTTTTTAAAAGAAACAAATGAGCTGACATCTACTGCGGCGATCGATAGGAGCTGACGTCGCCATACAAGACGTCACAACAAAGAGCCATGTCCGTGGACAGAAATGTGGGGGCTCGGGGCAAGTAGTCTCACATTGCCCCCCTCTATAATAAATGAATAGGAAGAGGATCCAGTTCAGCACACCAAAGAACCCGGGGCCCAGGACAATAAACCCCTTTGTCCCATTCCTATCGACTTCGAAGAACTGTCGAGTTGTGGGCACCTACGATGGATAGCTGCACATTAAACAAGCCACTATGGATTAAAAAAAAAAAAAATGCACCAAAATGGCTTCATGATGCTGCTGAATCTTACGCATATTGCTAATTAAGAAAATATAGTCATGGAACGAATATGATAGTAAGCCTTTCTATAGTGAGTGTATACAGATTTTGTCCCCACAATCACTCACACACCTTTTCATTTTCTTTTCCTCCCTGATAATCTTGCAGCCTTACATTCATAACATCTTCCAAAAGGAGGCAATTGGCGCTTTTAATTTTGGGCAGAGCAAGCTGGGAGCCTGCAGGGTCTCAATAGCTATGCTTGCTACCTCAGAAAATTAATAATGCATACACGCAGGGTGGAGAGTACACAGGATCCAGCTCCGTTCTGCAGAATCACCTGAAGCGCTGCAAGTGTCCAAAGTCTCTGCACTCGCACTCACAAAATCACAAACACATGAAAAAGGTTATTGCTTTTGGAGAAAATGGAAATGAGATAACATATAACAGAACACATCCTGATACAACGCGAGACAAAGTGGGATGAATATAGAGTTGCAGAGGACTGAGAAAGGCCCTGCTACACAACAATAAATATCAACATCCTCCCCTTTAATAATTTATACTTGAGACATGGCACTGGAAATGCATAAACAAACTTCTTGGCATTTTATTCCACATTCCACATAGAGTACAATGCTCAGATATCGTCTCTCTCTCTCAGGCTCAAATGTATTTACTCCAAGCATACAAGAAAGTGGGGCTCAAATGGGGGTTCAAACAGTTCATGGCAAGAAGGTTCTAGGTTTGATTCCCAGGTTTTCATGTTCTCCTCCTTCAACCCATGCACCACAGGTAAAATCTTCCAGCTAAGGAAAGTAGCTTAAAATTTGGAAATGGGGTAAAATGGGAGTGATAAACAGCAGCTCACTGCATCTGACATGTGATGGGTCAAATGCCAAGAATGAATTTCCCTCACAAGGAGTCAATTATGTATAGCTTAACCTCCGATGCCCTTCCCACAGCTTTCATCCACTATGGCATTGTAGCTCAAAATATGCATGGTAATTTGACTGGATTATTTTCTTTTAATTTAGTCAAACTATAGAAGAGTGTTCCAACATATGTAAAATGGGAAGGCAATAACAGGAACAAATTAAGGTTTAAATCATTATAAAATCATTTTTTTGCAATGGCATTTTGATATACTGCAGTTTCAGTGATGATTAAGGAAAGCCTAATTGCCACAATGGCAAAAATATGAAGCTTTACAGACACATCAGTAAAACAAAGTTCCACTGCTATTACAGCAGCTTATGTCGCTAGACTAATTTGTGACTTTATGATGCACTAATCGTCTCATTTGTGTCTGCGCCAATGCATCTGTACATTTATGTAAGACATTTGTCGGGAAATGTCAGCTGTACATAATGTCATTAACATATACACTGAATCTATCAGCCATGGGAAAGTCCACTTTTGCATTCAAGTCACAAGTTACTTTACAGTTGAGTCATTTGTTTTGGATAAATCAAAACAAATTTGCCCGACACATAAATGTGAATGTTTCTTTAGAGTGCAGTGAATTATATACATGCAGACAAAACTATAAAAAGATGGTTCATTCCTCTTGTTGTATTAGAAAAGCTAAGAAGCACATAACATTTGGATGTACCCAAACTGGCCATAGAGCTGAAGTTTGGACATGTCTGGTTTATGCACAAATTCAATTCAAGATGATTAGATTAGGTTAATAACATGCACATTGTTATCAAATAAAACAGATTCAAATGGGCGACAAACAGCACACAGGGATCAACCTGCTTTGTCATTTAAATGTCACAATATGGCCGCTGGAGCTGGATTGCTAAATGTCGGACAGCGCAGGACACGTACTCAGGGTTGTATAAGCAGCTCGTGCAAATTGCCAGTGTCCTTTTAGCAGATCTGACTAAGCCCTTCAGTATGGGAGGTGTGAACTGCGGCCTTTTCTATGTGCTGCTATTGCTCTGGTGTAAAGAGCCCTCCCACTCACATAACACCACAGGCCTGTGTCTGCTGAGGGGGACATCACACTCATGCTGCAAACTCTCATGGCATTTTCAACACTTAGGAAACGGAACATTTGGAGCCAAATGTCAATTTGACAAATTCACACCCAAGATGACTGTAAGTGTGTAGGTCCCATGCAGCATATACAGAGAAAGAGAGCTATGGTGTCAACTCAGGCATATCTTCTGGCTGCGTTTAGTTTTGGAACAAATTGCCGCTCCACAGATGCATATATCATTGCAAGATAGGACCAAATGTATGTAGTTACTGTTTTACAATAAATGGAGTAGCCTGAGAATATACATACAGGAAAGATGTCTAATGCAGGAGAAGTTATGCATTAGGCATGGTTATGCTTCCACTGTAAGGAGTATTATACCTCTGCTCAGATGCGCCAGACAACAATTTCTGAGCTGGCAGTCATACATTTATAATAATACAAAATAAAAGTCTTATTTTTGACAGTCTTCCAAAATTGTACTTCATGTTCAACTGTTAACATAGTATTGAGTTCAAATTTTCTCCTGAAGTCTTACAATGTAAACATAGACACAGCAGATTTAAAGGGAATCGTGAATGATCCCAGCTCAGTGTGCCATCTGCAGAACTGAGAGAACAGCCGCAATTAGTGTGTGAATGTGTGAGAAAAGGACTATTTGAGCCTACATAAAGTACGCTGTGACATGTCTGACTTAATGAATCTCATAGTACACAACTTTACACATCCCCCATGCAGAGAGACCCCATAGTAACACACAAATGACACTTATCCGGATGCTGACGGGCACACACCTGTTGTGCAAACACATGTCAGGCCTTCGCTACAGTCATTATGTTTGATATCATCCATTTTCATCCATGTCAGGCAACACACTATCACCATTATCATCAGCTCCTCCAGCATCAAAATGATTCATGTGTAAAAACAACTCTATGCCTTTGTTTTTTTCAACGGGAAAAAAACCCTGTACAAATATAGCGCATAAATTAGGCTAAGGTTAAAGTGCACTTTATTGTCCAGTAAGGAAATGTGTCGACTACATTTGACGCATCCTTCAGTGCTACTAGGCCATGTCATCAGGAGCAGTGCACAGTGCTCGGGGACCCTTCTCCATGATCTTGAGCTGAAGGATTGTTCCCTATACTGTGCATGTTTTAGGTTGGTGGGAGAAATATAAATGCCCTCACAGATACTGGGAGAAACAGTTAGTCTGCACAGAAAGGCCCAGGCGAACCAAGAATCAAACCTGGAGCTTTCTTGAGAGTCACCGTAGGCTTGGTAGATCAAAGTGAGAGTGAGAACATGCAAACTCCACCCAAAAAAAGCCATAACAATTCAGGAATCGAACCAGGAACCTTTTAGCAGCTTTTCGTGACAATCATCAACCATGACACCCTGGGCTTGAGAAAAGCACAGCGACTATAACTGAGGCACATTCATACGTACATTTTTTTCATTGTAAACTGAAATATTGATCTAAAATGGCTTAGTAATAAAGCAGCATAAACTTCCTGTTTAGAACTGCAGAAATGATTTTCTGAGCACTCAAGCCTCAAGTACAGGATGATACAGGATTATTATGGATTTTTTTAAACCTAATATGTCCCCTTTTAAAATGTACTGGAGAGTGTAATTTTATGGACTGTAGTTTGATGTTTTTCAAAGTTGTCCTGACACGATCTGAACCTCTCCTGGGACATCGCTCTCCTCTCTCTTCCTTTTCCTCTCCATTGTAAACATTATATGGAATTGATCATTATGTATTTCATTATGATGTTTTGCTTCGGTCCTTGTACTTACTCTGATGTGATTTATCTCAGGAACTTGAAAATCACTACCTCCTGACTCTCCTGCCTGCGGTAATGCATGTGCCGGCCTATGGGGACAGTGGAGTGCTTTCTGTGATCCAGCCCTGGGCAGATGTATAATACAACACAGGCACACCAGAGAGCACTTGTGTGGAGTGGTTGGACAGTATGAGTGAACTTTAACCTTCTGAGAGTCGGGTAGGGCTGCAGCGTCCTGTACCAGAACACCCAGGTCAGGAGCCCACCAGAGAAAACCAGTCACTGTAAATAACTACTATTATTAGCATTGTGCAGACTTGGCCACTGAGAAGTAGCCTAGTTTTACTACACACTGGGTAATAAATAATGACTTACATATCTGTAGTTCCATTTACTAAGCTTTATCATTAATATCATATTTGTATAAACATAACAGCAAGAAAACAAAATATGGATATAATTTGAACCAGCAGGGGTTAACATGACCTGTCCTTTTGGCACATTTGAGGAACAAAAATGTATAATCTTTATGATTATCTTCAGAATCTCTTCAATGGGGAAGTGCCATTTATAAGAATACATGTTATATTCATTACAAAGTGAGTGTGTGAAACAATGTTTTACATCTGTTATTATTGGTTTCCACATGGGAATATATATAAAACTTTAACCGTAAATAAATTAGGAATTTAAGAGTTTAGTGTGCCCATTTTGAAGATTTCACTGGAATGTGACTACATTTTAGGCCTGGCAACACAATAAATAATTCAAATACATGCATTTTGTACACATGGACTAATCCACCAGAAATATATCCATATATATTCTCAAAAGGATAGAGTAAATATTCATATTGATTAAGGTCACTTTTTAATCACTTGCTGTATAACGTACTTCTCATGGCCATTTTTGGGCAATTCACCTGGAGGGCCAAGAAAAACTTGTCTGAGGGCCCCGGGCCATAGATCAGACATGTCTGAGGTACATGGTTAATGTGCCAAATACAAAGCTCAACATGTGTAGATTTTCATTTATAAAGCTTCCTATCAAATTGTTGCATCAAATTCTTTTTCAAGAGTGACCACAAGCAATTCCACATCAGTTCTTTTTTAAAATTAGTTATTTATTTTTTGCTATTTTCTCCAAACTTCACCATATTCCTAAAAAATAATGGGAAAAAAAACAAAAAAAAAAAAACAACAAATTCCCAAAAATGACCCTGTCGCATGAAATCCATTTAACCACATCCACTTAGTGCTGGTGCACACGGGGTGGCATTTGTGTGACAGCCTGTGCTATTACTGAACCTTCAACATACAACACAACACAAACACACACACACACACACACACACACACACACACACACACTGTGACACACACACTCCTCTCATTTCCTCTCCCTTTCATGAACTCCCCTTGTTATTTACCGCCTTCATTTTGGCCTCCCATATTCTCCTTTTTAAGCATTGACTTTGAGAATCGGCAGCGTGGCGGAGGAGTAGGTTGTGTTTTGTCCTCTCCCTTTCTCTCCGTCTCACTCTCTCTTCCTCTCTCTCTCATTGAGGCTCTTTTGCTATTCACTGAGGCCAGGCACCGGCGGCAGCAGCAGTAGCCAGTATGCATGGCCAATCTTATGCAGATCACATTGAAGGGCTTCATTACCTAGAAGCCAGCCACCCTTTTGTTCTCCCTCAAGGGAAGAGTGAGCGAGAGAGGATGAGATTAGTGAGAAAAGAGAGAGAACGAGAGAGAGGGTTTGGCAGAGCTACAGAGAAGGTGGAGTAACAAACCTCAACAATCATTCAAATGCATATGCACGCTACTGGGGTGAAGTGACTGGGCCAAGGACACAACACGGTGCAATGATACATGGCAGGGATCAAACCAGCAACCATCAATATTATGGCCGGGTGTTTACACTTGCCCAATAGTAAGAAAAAAATGGTACTGCTGCTGCTACTACTACTACTACTACCACTACCACTACCACTATAATACCACCACCACCACCACCAGTACCACTACTGCTATTACTGTTACTATTACACTACCATTGCTACCACCACTAGCACTACTACTACTAGTACTGTTATTACTACTACCACTGCCACCACTACTACTATCACTATTACTACCACTACTAATACCACTACTACTACTACTACTACTACTACTACCACCACTAACACTACTACTACTACTACTACTACTGTTACTACTACCACTGCCACCACCTCTACACCTATCACTATTACTACTGTTACTACTACCACTACTACTAACACCACTACTACCACACTACCACGACTACCACTACCACCACTACTACTACTACTACTACTACTACTACTATTACTACTACTACTACTACTACTACTACTACTACTATATCTTTACTACTAAGGTCAAAAACTGTTAAAAAGTTAGTACACAGACCTGATTTCAAACATAATACAATGGGTGCTTGTAAAGAAGCATTCTGAAACTGTAATATATTTAAAGGTGTCCAACGAGCTTTTATAGACTTATTCTGTGTATTAGCTTGATTATTTACTCTGTTTAGCTCTAGTTTTACTGTGTTAAAATGTGAAAAACAGCTCATTTCCAGTGGTTGCCAGAGTATAGTTTTACCACCACTGACACTACCAACAAGTAGCATGCTAATGTGCTCTTCCTGGTTATTGTACAATACCTGAGGAAGGCATTAGATTGAAACGTGTCATTAAAAGAAAACCAGCAGTGAGACAGAGAAAACAGCATGGCTATCATACAATAAAATAGCTTTATAATTAAATGCACTTACACAGCGGACATAGTTTGACCTCAAGATGTGCTTATACAATATATCTGTACTGAGACACATTTTGCTCTAGGACATGGAACAAAAATCAGGTGTGGGGCCTTTAAAGCTGCAGAACGAAGAACTATACGCCTCACCGTGGAAATGATCACACGATTCCACCAGTAAAAAGACCGCACCGGGCTTGTAAAACTGTAGCCAGAGCAGTGCTGATATTACATCTATAATTCAGAAGCTCATTGGATAAAAAATAACATGTGATGAATAAGTAATACGTATTTGTGTGTGATGTTTAGCAGATGTGAGCCTTGACTATGCGCTTGCAGTTTTCAGTTTATTTTTGTCACTCCACAACATATGTTACACCATGGGAATACATGACGTGCCCACTTTCTCCTATATATGCTGCGTAATGGCTAGCGCGAAAACAAAAAAGAGATGCTGAATTAGCATTGGGCTCTTCATTATAAGCCGCGAGTGGAGCTGCGGGGCATTGTTAGCGAAAGTGGCCCAACAGAAGCCTGGCGGATACACTGGGTTATTGACAAGTGACAAGTTTGGGCACCACCAAAACAGGGGTGAATAAAAACAACCCGGCCATTACCTCCAAACATGCCGAAACACACAAACGTGAACTCGCTCCGAATGTTGCCAAACGAGGTGAGCTAGCTGGTTATTTACAGAGAGACCGCCTGGTGTCAGTGGCATGTCAGCCGAATCCTGTCCTCTCCCTATTTAGCATGGCCACGGGAAAGGGCAAGCTGGCATCGCTACTGGAGCTTCCAGTTGGATAGCATTGAAAGAGAGAGAGATGGAGAGGGTCTGGCCAGGTTCAGCGGCCCCGAACCCTCCCCGAACTCACCCGGGCGCGTTCCGTGAGCACCCACCGCCCACCCGTGCCCCATCTCCGCCCC
>JACN01134719.1:0-17067 GCA_000787155.1 Scartelaos histophorus
CTTTAAAATATCAGTTCAGTCAATAACCTGGTTGGACATATACTGATGTAATAATACATTTATTTATACAAAGTTGTTCTGTAGTTACTTGTTGGATATATAACATCTACATACCATATTTGGATCAGTTTGGTCAAGTTAATTGTCTTAAGGAAATAAATGCTTTCTTTCAGTCTCTGCTCTGATATCAGCAGGTACTTAAAACTAGTATCAGAATCAGTATCTAGAAAAGAAAAAGCTGGATCAGTTTAGACTAACCTCACAGGTATAGTAGCTGTACTTTTCACTTAAATAACTGAGTAATAATAATAATGGACACTCAAAGATGCTTTACAGAGCATTATTCATTCATTCCACACTCTCCTACTGAAGTGTTCCTATTGCAGCCTCAGCTGCCTTGGGGCAGACTGACAGAAGTGAGGCTGCCAATCTGTGACCTCCAGCCACCATCAACACTCACACAAACTCCACTTTCATACTAGGCAATGTGGATGAAGAGTCTTGCCTAAAGACACAGTGACAGTTTTTGTGACAGCCATGTTTTCATCTGTGCAACGATATGTCAGTATAGTATTTGCCATGGCCTAGCTGTGTTTAACCTGTCCAGGGTTATGTTTTAGACAAACTTTATTGGTACACAAGGGAATTTGGACAAAGTAGCTCACACATCACAATATAATATAATATATACATACATGACATGTCAGTTTAGCAATAGACATGTGTAGATACTATAATATTCCCGTAGCTGGTGTGTAACAGTTGGTCGCGCTGGTGGAATCCCTCGGTGACACAGAGCCAGCTTGGGAGCTGTGTTCAGTCAGCCATATTTGATTGCAGGATAAGTGCAGCATTAGAAACTTTAGACGAACATACTACTTTTCTTTCAGGGACATGGCTCTCTTCAAGGTTTGGTTCCTCTATAAAATTGTACAATAAAAATGCCTCAGTGGTTTTTGAAAAGGGGCTTTGTGTGAAGTTTACATGCTGCTCACTGTTAATGGAGGCCTCCATGTTGTTTGGGAGCAGCACAAGCAGTGTTATAAGCAGAGCTTTCCTCTGGTACTTGGACTGTCATACTTTCTGACACTACCAACTGGATGAGACAAGACCATATTTCTCTTCTGTTTTTAAATAAAATATTAGTTATTATAAGAATGTGTTGTGTGGAATGTGATGATTATAGAAACACACTGTGCTTGTGTTTGCTATATAATTATAACAATGGACCCCCTGGATTATTATGTTATAATTTTTACATTTTAAATTTTCATCTAAAATGAATTCATAAAAGAAACAAGTCTACAAAGTTGTTGGCACCTCTGATGGGTAGCTGCAGATTTTTTTTTTCATTCTGCCATCCTACACATATCACAGATTAAGAAAAAGTCAAAGTTGGACAATAAAGTGAGTACAAAGCAGAGGGCGTGTCCCGGTGGTGGTGAAAATGGGGCTTGATCAAAACATTGACGTCTTGTATACAGGAGGATAAAGATTCCTCAAACATGCACAAATTACCCTAAATACCACTTCAAGAGGGTAATTGAGAAGGGGAGCAACTATAGCATGGTGTAAAGCTCTCAAACGTCTATTTGGTATAATAGGTCCACTTTAATGTAATACATCTTCAGGCTGCACTAAGTGTCTCTAAAGTTGTCTCATTCTGCTGTTGTTTTGACTTCATAAACAAACTGTATCTATTTACTTTGTTATTTTCTTGTCTTTAGTTTCCATGGTCCCTTGGCGTCATGCTCCCGGGGTATGGACTCTCTCCCCTCCCTGACTTCCAGCCTCACCTCCAGGTCTTTGCCTGCAGAGACAGTCCCAGGATGTGGATCCCTGGTTCAGGAGACCCCCAGAGCCCGAGCGAGGGGCAAGAGGACAGACCCCTGCTCCGCTCCTGCCATCATGTGGCCGTGTGCCAGCAGGAAACACTGGCATTTATCGAGCTCCAGCCCACTCTTATGCCCAAAGTGAGTGAAGTGAGCCCTCCCAGGACTTCGAATGGGTTTAAACACTCTGTGAATAGGCTGAAGGAGCGGAGAAATGGACACTGTAGGACTAACTCTGAACAAACTGTACCTCCTTCTCACATCAGCACAGAGGAGCTCAACTCTGACACATCCCCTGAGCCTCTGTGTGAGGAAGAAGAGCAACCCCCTGTTCCTCACCTGTACCCTGTCCCAGAGCACACAGACCCACCTCGGACCGTCACCACTGTGTGTAGGCCCCTCCATGCCGCCCTCAGCCTGCCCCTGTCTTTGCCCCTGTCCTCCCTCTACTCCGGCTCAAACTTCTGGGACTCTCCAGGCCCCTCCTCTCCTGAGGGTCCAGAGCACAGTACTCCAGTGAGGAGAGCATCACAGGGGTCACTCAAGGAGAAGTCCATGCGTAAGTCTCTGTGTAATACTTTTGTTTGTAAACTATAAGTACATTAATGTTTCACTGGGTCCACAGCAGCTATGTTTTTTTGTTTTTTCTTTTACATGTATACAAAACATGCTGTAATAGGTTATTTTGCCTCATCTTCTGAACAAATAGCTCTGTTTGTGCTAATAAACATATGAATAACATACGCAGGTGTTATTCTAAGTGTTGAATGTCTGTGTGCTTGTAGGGAGGAAGATGCAGGTGTATTCTCCAGAGAGCCCCACAGACGAGTGTGTGAGCAGCCCCCTCCTGGATCCTGACTTCCTGTTCCCCGGACCACTAGCCTCGTTCCTGGAGGAGGACCTGAGTCTGTCCTCTTTGGAGACCCTCAGCCCCTCATCCTGTGACAGTGGAACAGACCTGCCCAGTCTCAGCCATGACGACATCTTCCACCTGCCCGAGGAGCCCCTGCACATCACAGAAGACCCCATCCCAGGGCTCCCAGAGGAGAACAGTGTAGAACTGTCTATAGCCACCGGGGAGAGTTCTCTGTCGCGCAGAGGGGAGGAGCGGCGGCGTTTCTCTGCCTCAGAGCTCATCTCACGGCTGCAGTTGTCCCAGAGGAAGAACTCCTTCACCCTGAAGCTGGGCAAGTCTCTGTCGGCGAGAGTCTCTTCCAGAGACAGACAGAGCTCAGGCCTCAGCTCCAACATGGAGCGTGAGTCACATGCACATATACTGCTCTACTCATAGTAAAGAAATACTTTCAGCTGTTACTATATCTGTGATTAACTGCCTTTCAACTCAAGGCCTTTCCTGATGGCCTAACCTAGCAAACATGTCAAATGTGCCAGTTTACATGTTGACATCTGTTATTTTTCCCCTTTCTTAGTCAAGCTAAGCTCTCGTCATCGCACCTCAGGGTGCTCCAGTGACAGCGCCCCCCACAGTCCTGTAGGATCAACTCCACCTCAGCCCATGCAGCGATGGAGCACTAAACTGGGGTAAACATTTAGAGCAATGTTATAAATGGTATAAATGAGTGTAAAAAGTCACCAAATTATATGGTATGATATTATTACCTCATCCAAACTTTAAATGTCCATTTCAGAATGAGGAAAAGATCCATAGAAGAAGACATATCTGCACTTCCTGCTTTCAGCAGCTCCAATCGGCTGTCGCGGTTTCTGCCCAGCTGTAGGTGCCACTCAGCAGTCCTTAGGTTTGACACAGTTAAATATTTAAATGTGCAGTTACTGAGTGTGTTTTCTTCTCTGCCACAGCCATCCTGTACCAGGAGTACAGTGATGTGGCCATCAACAGAGAGATCCAGAGGCAGCAGGGGAAGGAGCCCGGTACAGAGGAGGAGAGCTCAGATGGGACCCCCTCCCCCTCAAACCTGTCCCCCTCCAGCTCTTTTCGCTCCTCTCGAGGATCAGCCTTTGCCCTGTGGCAGGATATCCCTGATGTACGCTCCAGTGGTCAGCTTGACAACTTCAGCAACGAGGAGAGGAAACTGCAAGAGGTGACTGGCTTCAAAGAGAAAGGGCTGTGCCACCATCAATATATGAAGATAAGGGAAAATATTGAGGCCCACAGTGAGACACGCTCTCCTGCTTTTGTTAATACAAACACAAAACACACCCACACATGAGGGAGAAACCAGCTGTGTAAAACTTGCATGTGTGGGATTAATGATTTCCTTGTTTCCTTGGTTGTTCATTTATTATTGCCCGAGTGAACATATCACTCGTCCTTACTGGAATAGACTGTGAAAGAGCAGACCCCCTGGACCGTCTGCACTAAACTAATGCAGTGTTTTGTTCTCAGGCCAAGTTTGAGCTGGTGTCCTCTGAGGCCTCTTATATCCGCAGCTTGACCATCGCTGTGGACCACTTCATGCTGTCCCAGGACCTGGCAGAGTGCCTGGGCGCTCAGGACAAACAGTGGCTCTTCTCCAAACTGCCAGAGGTCAAAGACGTCAGTGAGAGGTGAGAGATCGCTCTGATCCTCCCGCCTCTGTCTGCCCTGCCGATCTGAGCTCTGTCTTTAAACAATTTGCTCCACCTTGTGATGTCATGTGGTAATACAGAAAGTGCTCCACCGTGTTTTTAAACTCCATACCCCCTCATTAGAATTATTTGGATAATTTCAGCCCTAGACGTGCCAATCTCTGCTGAACTAAAGGTAAAAGGAGCTGTTAACTTGAAAATTACTACTTCAAGACATCACAGTGTGGAACAGAGCGTTTTGAGAACTTAAGATGTAGATAGACTAATAATAAAGGGTTACTCAAACATGTGTGAATGAAACAAAACACTGCTCTAACTTTATTTTTGAGATGAAACAAAACTGCTCTAACTTTATTTTTGAGAAGGTAACAACATTATAACATGCTATAAGAGTCACTTCTGTGTAATATAAGATCTTTAACTGTGTCTGTCCTGTGTCTGTCTCTCCCTGTGCTGACTGTAGGTTTCTGCAGGACCTGGAGCAGCGTCTGGAGGAGGACATCTTGCGCTTCGATGTGTGTGATATTGTCCTGAACCACTGTGCTGCTCTGAGGAGGGTTTACCTGCCCTATGTGACCAACCAGGCCTACCAGGAGCAGACCTACCAGCGCCTACTGTGAGTGGCACTGAATAGAAAAGAAGCTCTTGTTTGCTCTTGTCAACATGATTTATTATGTCATTGTTTTTATACTTTAAGAGTTTGGAATTAAAGGTGCACTATGTAACATTTTGGTTGGAGGTCCATCATCTTCTTGTTTCTACCCTGGAATGGTCCACGGTATCACATTAAACAGCTCTACCTTACATTTTTTTAAATTATATGTGACTTTAAAGCTCAAAAATACCTAGAAAAACTGACTTTTAACTTGATCTGGTTTGGTCTCCATGAAGATAGAAAGGTTTAATGCCATACTGTGAAACATTTCAGACAAAGCAATAACATCCACATGGAGAAAACATTTGACCGACCCTCCACCAGAAAAGTTATACAGTGCACCTTTAAGGCTATATGATACATTTCAGTTGAATCTTTTTTCAATGGTCTCTTCTTATTATTTATAAAGCTAACCCTGGAGTTTGGGCTTTTAGAAACATGTTCTGATATAAAAGAATGAGAACTTCGCACATCATTTCCTTGTAGTGGGTGCGCTGGAGGAGAAAAAGTGAAAAATCCTCCTCAAGAAGGTGTGCGGGATTTTTCTCTAGAAACTTGTTCTGAGAAAGTTCATTTTTCAGTCTTCTCAAAAGTGAATGTAAGTGGCACACAGATTCCTGAACGTAAAAACAACATTGCACTGCTTTCCCTCAAAAAATTCTCATTAGGTACATAGCCTTCCTGGAAATAGGAAATGAGCATGGAGGCGCTTCCGGCTTCGTCAACCTCGGCTCCAATTGACTTTACATTGAAAAATTGTCCTCCCTCTCTCTGTAACTGTGTCATTTTGGTCTAAAATGCTTGTATTAACCTGCTCTACATGATCCTGGTGCTTTTATTTCTCTTTTTTGTTTGTAAATAAATTCATTTTCCTAATATGGAACTTGGCTCCAAATTCGCCCCATAACTGCAGCCTCGTGACCTTCATTTGACTTGAGCCGAGTTCTATGGGTGACGTCAAACTCCCTTAGTCCACTTCTATAGCAAGATTACATATAATGGCAATAAAGGACACATGGGTATCTGTTTACTGCACTGATATTGCATGTGTAGCGCTCTTATCTCTGTGCTGTGTTCCTTTTCTCAGCGCTCAGGTGTTACTGTGGACATGACTCAACCTGCTGTGCCTTTCCCTCAGTAATCCCCAGCATTTTGTGAGCCCACATCTGTGCTCTGATACAACGCTGGAATTCTCAGTCAAAATCCACACCATCCCAGTCACTCTGCCCATTTATCCCACAGACTGGAAAACCCCCGCTTCCCCAGTATCTTGTCCCGTCTGGAGGAGGATCCTGTTTGCCAAAGACTGCCCCTCACCTCGTTCCTCATCCTGCCCTTCCAGAGGATCACACGGCTCAAAATGCTAGTGGAGGTATGATATTAAAGATCCTGTGTAGCAATATTGACTCTTGTGAGGTTTAAGCCATGTTATAATGCTGTTACCTCCTCAAAAATATACCCTTTGTACTGTGATATTCACGTTAGCAGATACCTATTAGCCTTTATTCTGCAGATATTGACAGTAGATATTCCAGGGCTGAAATCATCCATCATGATTCTAGTGGAGTTTATGTAGTTTAAATACATATTAGAGCACTTCCTGTATTACAACATGACATCACAAGGAGATAAGGAGTAAATAGACGGGGTTTGTGTGATAAACATGTGTGAATGAAACAAAACACAACTCCGGGTATGTCTGTGATCAGGAATCAACATTATAACAGATCAGAAACAGCATATTATGGGCCCTTTAGTTAGTTAGTTAGTTTATTTTTCTTCATTAAATTTACATAATCATTCATCATATTACAGTGATTTCATACAGAAATTATACACTATGCAACACAAATGTTACTCTACAAATCAAAAGGGTTTAGGCTGTTTTAACACTTATTTTGCCTAACCCTATTAACATATAGGGCAAAACACAATCCAGTACATGTTAGGATTCACTCTTATTAAATATAAACACAGACACTTCGTTGGTTATAGTTAATCTGTAAGTTCCATAAGGTAAACTGCATCAGTTATTCCAGACATCAACCTAACTCTAGCCATTTGTTTATTTCAGAACATCTTAAAGAGGACAGCTCCAGGCTCACGCGACGAGGACACGGCCACGAAAGCGTTCAATGAGCTCAAAAAGGTAGTCATTATCTCAAAACAGCCGGTCTGGTGTTGATACTGCATAATCCTTTTGTTGAGGTTTGAGTTCAGAGCATGAAGCGAGGAAAACTCAGTTAAGTGTTGTTCTTATCACAATTAAGTCATTTTGCCACAGAATTATTTATATTTCTGTGTCGTCTTTATCATGTTTTAAAGTTGTACAGTGTAACTTTCCTGGTGGTCAGATGCTTTTCTCCATGGAGATGTTATTGATTTGTCTGCAATGTTTCACAGTACGGCATTAAAGCTTTCTGTCGTCATGGAGCGCAAACCAGACTAATTTACAGGTCGGATCTGTGGAGAGGCAACAGCGTTCATAGTCAGAATGCTTCTTTTTTTTGAGCTATAAAACCACCTTTTTCTGTCCTATCTATAGAAACAAGCAGGTTACATAATGCTTCTTTAATTTGACCAACAACATTGTTCATATTCTGTATCGTGATATTGACATTTTCTAGTGGAAATTTGTATTTTTTTTGTTAGTCTAATTAAAAAAATGAAGTAAAATAATGTTGTCATGATGATATTATAACAGATCAACAGCATTGCTACCTTAGTTTGTTCTAAACGTTATTAAAATGTGTAACATAAACTAAAATAGACCTAAGCTAAACTTTTTATGTTGAGGGAGATGCTTTTGCTTTGCCTGTGATGTTCAACAATGTGGTATTAAACTTCTATAAGATGCATTTATTCAATTATGGGTGTTTTTATGGCTCAAAAATATCTTTAAAATGTGCATTCTTACTGGGAGTGGGCTCAGCTTTTCACAGATCTCACCTGTAAATTGTCTTGGTGGCATCTCGCACTTGAGATTGAAAAGTTTAATGCCACTCTGGAACATTGAGGCACAACATCTCCATGGTGAGAGGCAAATAGTACTGTGCACCTAAATAATCATGAGTTTTATAATAAAATGTTCTTTAGTTGTTCATTTGTGCAGCTTTAACATGAAGCTTCACGGTTTTTAAGAAGGGATACATCATTTGTCTTAGCCATAGAAATACACAAGTGGGAGAAAAAATTGATGGGGGGGCATTTGTTAATAGAACACCGGTGCAGACGCCTAAGTGGGCCAAAATAACTGTGCGTCTCTCCACAGATCATCAAAGAATGTAACTCCAGTGTTCAGTCCATGAAGAGGATGGAGGAGCTCATCCATCTCAACAAGAAGATCCACTTTGAGGGCAAGGTGACTGCGCTGACTATGACCTATGTTTAGGCCTGAAGCACAATATGTTGCTACAGAGTTATACTGGGATAAACGATAATATTTGAACTGCTTTACTCCTCTGAAACAATAACAATAATACAAGATAATCCCAGTGAATCATTTTTAAATAGACAGTATCATTAAGGGACACAAGTTGCAACAAATAAATAACAGAATGAGCCATATTTAGCCACAGAAGTCACTTATTTAAACTTTTACAGCTCAATTATTATCGTATTATAACAAAACTAAAAAAATCTGCTCACTTTTAAAAGGAAAATGTCCACATGATAAATATTGAGCCTCAAAATACATTGTTAGAATAGTAATTATTGTGACAGGACAAGTTGTGTTGCCAGATGTGATGACTAAGCTAATGAGAGCACACTTTAAATGTTCTGTGCCAAAAATGTGTCATGCCCAGATTCTGACAAGTTATAGCATTTCTATTATCCATTTGATTGACACAAAAATACTCATAAAATTACTCATAATAGTCTCTCGGCTTTATTGATCTCACAGTCAAAAAATAGTTGCTGAGGCGATTTTCACAATAAATAGGTAAGTAAATAAGTAGATCTTAAGCCTGGCCTGGGCATAGCTGAACCTGGGGTGTCAGTGGGGGGAGGGCTCTATAATGCATTTCTATGGGCAAAATTTCCAGCAGTTTCCATGGTGACACGATACAGACAGGAAACACAAACAAAAAGTGTTAAGATTGACTGAAAACTCAAGAAAAAATACAAAATACAACATATTTTCAGGAGCCTGGGGTTAATATGAGCGTTCGTGATCATATTTAGATTTTCAATAAAAAGTTGAGAATGACAAACTGAAAAACTGTAGGCTAATGCTAGCTTGTGAGTGTAATTTTTATGTGTGAGACTTGATTAACACCATAAATCATCTCACATGTTGTAGTTCCAACCAAATCAGCTCTTTCTGGTCAGATGGTGTTGAAATAAAGCTCAGATAAACAGAGCAGTGCTTCTAGTTAGCATCACACCTCCAAGGAATGTTGATGATCAGCTGCAAAGTATCTACACAGGGTTTTCTCATTCTCTGTGTATGGACTGACCTTACATGGGCCCTTTGAATGCATTCATATGGAGACAGCTCATCTTTGTGAAATCTGAGATAAAAAGTCGGCAAACTCTCTCTTTAACCCAAACTGTGTAATCTGTCTTGTTTCAGATCTTTCCCCTGATCTCTCAGTCTCGGTGGCTGGTCAAACACGGGGAGCTGCTGGAGGTCGACACTCAGATGATGACGATCTCTGGGTCCAAACTCAAACTGCCCACGAAACCAGTGTATCTGCACCTGTTCAATGACTGTCTGCTCCTGTCACGACGCAAAGAGTGAGGAGCACACACATGTCCACCCTCTGTGACACCTCATTCACTTCAGAGTCATTTCTTATCATTAATTATCAGATTGTGTCTTTTTAATCAAGAAGTCTACAGCTAATCCCCTGTCAGTAAAAGTGTGCTGTTTGGAGCAGAGTTCAGACTTAAGAAGAACTTTGACTTTTGTATTAAATAATTCAATCATCTGTATTTTTTATTCTCAGGTAATTCATACTGAAAACCCCTTTTTACTTTAAGACAAAGTTAAATAGAAAATAACAATCCCTACAGTCAGGTATGTTCTTTCTTTCAATTTTAAGATTATAGATAATGAAAACAAAATAGGGGAAAAAGAATCCTACACCCCAGCCCTCTTTCTACACAAAACACACTCTATAGCTTATACAACAGTGATTGATAACTTCCCAGTTTATGACAAGCCTAATCAAGATGGAAATCAGTCAAACATTAGATACAGATTTATTGCCTGGGATCTTCAAAATCCAGACAGATATAATTTTTGACTTGTCTTGTCAGGGAAACAGATGAAAATAGCAATGAAAATCACGTATCTGAATCCTTAGTGCCTGCCTATACGGGAGGAAATGTCTCTTTAAATGTTTAATCCAGTACAGTTGGTTTTGTTTGCTTACACGCAGCGTTATCCTGTGTGTTTATGTTGGATGACGCAGCATGTGCAGAACTTACTGACAGCTAATGAACTGAACGAGCAGCTCCATCACCAGCTACTGTCTAAAACATCATATTACAGGGGTCTAAACAGCAGCTTTCTGCACAAACACCGTTTTGAGTACAATCTGTGACAGTTTGATGACTCAACATTTTTGACCTTGGACCACAGAATGAGTCTGACTTGTTCTGACAGGGGCCGTTCACATACCGCTCTGCATCTGCACCGTTTAGCTCTTCTACATAGTTATTAACATCACAACTGAACCATCATCATCTGAAGTCCATTTCTGCACAGAACTAAAGTGGTATTATTATTTTTGACTGGTTAAGTGATTGATTTTTTATTTTGTTTATTTTCTGTTACTTTTTTACTATATTATTCTGATCTAGGCAAACATGTATGTGTAGTATAATTGTGTACTGAGCTTTGTATACATTTATATATATAATACATAATTTTTTTGTTAGGTGGTGTTATTCATATCATCTTTTTGTTAAAGTGGTTAAAGCGATGACCCTTGTATTTTTATTTTTTTTTTATGAAATATGTTCAGTTATACAAAAATACTATAATATTTATGTGTTTATTTGATTGGGACAGTGCATGTTAATGAACATACATGACAAGCACGAATGTAGCTATACCGGATTGTAGCTATACAGCTAATTTCCATCCGTAGTCCCACGGGTCACAGGGATGAGGGGTCAGGGTCAGGGGATGAGGGATCAGGGGTCAGGGTCACAGGGGTGTTGCATGTTTTTGGGTGATGGGGGAAACCGGAGTACCCGGAGGAAACCCATCCAGACACGAGGATGCAACATGCAAACTCCACACAGAAAGGCCCAGGCGACCCGGGGATCGAACCCGTAACCTTCTTGCTGTGAGGCCTGAGTGTTGCCACTCAGCCACCGTGCCGCCAAAAGACCAAAAGAACAACTGAACCACCATAAGCCACTGTTTGTAAGAGTTTTCTCTCTGTACGATCTATAAACTTGCTGCAATGCCTTATGGGAAGTGGAGTTTTTTGTGCTAGGTCATTCGTGGTTATTGTTTGGGTCATGAGTTAGATCGAGGAAGTTCAAGTGCTTTTCTCATTGGAGGTGTTATTGCTTTGTCTAGAATGTTTCACACTATGTGGTGTTTGTTGCAGCACGTGGAAGTTCATGGTGTTTGTCCACGCGAAGATCGGGGAGCTGAAGGTGAAGGACCTGAGCCTGAAGCTGCAGGGCGTCTCTGGGTTCATCTTCCACCTGCAGCTGTGTGACGGCCAACAGCACAAACACCAGATCCTGCTCAAAGCCCACACAGAGTGAGGAAACCAGCATCTATACACACACACACACACGCACACACACACACACACACACTCACACACAGTCACAGTCACAGTCACACACATTCACACACATTCACACAACACACACACATACATACACACACACCCCGTCACACACATTCACACAACACACACACGCACACACACCGTCACACACATTCACACAACACACACACACACACACACAACACACACAGCAAATTTCCCTCATCTGGCCAAGATTTTAAAACTTATATCAGGTTCTTCATCTTGTTTTCAGATGTTTTATCTACTTACTAGTTCTGACGTTGCTTAATTCTAGTCTAGAGGAAGTTAAGAGAGGAAATTTAAGATAAATTGTCAAGTAAAAATATCTGTCCTGCAGCAAGATAATTTCACTAGTCATTTTTGATAGATTTAAGTGTTTATATCTTAAGCCTTTTTGCACACACATGCAGACTTATACGCACATGTTCAAAATGTGCTCAGTCTAACCCATAGTCGGTGTATATAAATGGACATAGCTAACACACTTCCACTGCATTCCAAATAGGAAGTGAGCATGGGGGGCAATTCTGGCTCCATCAGCTCTGGCCGTAACTGCTGCAGTGAACCTCATCATTTCGGTCTTAAAATGTCCATATTAACCCACATCTACCTGCTGTTTTATTTCACTATATTGTCCGTTAATAAATGCCTATTCCTAAAGTGGAACATGGTTCTAAATACCTCCTATAACTGCTGGCTTTGGGAGCTTCATTTGACTGGAGTTGAACGCTATGGATGACGTCACACTCCCTTTTAGTTCACTTCTTTACACAGTCTGTGGTGTAATTGCTGTGTGTCCACAGGAGCGGGAAGCAGCGCTGGATCACGGCCATGTTCCCCTCAGATCCTCTGGAGGACATCGAGCAGGCCACGGACGACGGTCAGTGTGGACAAAAGATATGATGTATTTATTTATATTTGTGATATTCATGAGTGTTTGTGGTTTCAGACATCTCCCAGGTCCAGTGCATCAAGAGCTATCAGGCCCAGGAGCACGACGAGTTAACGCTGGAGAAGGCAGACATACTTCACGCGAAGACCATTACAAGTGATGGTACAGTAACAGTGCTGTGTGACATGTGTGTGGGATGAAGAAGAGAACAGCTTTAGTTAATAATGGCAGATAATTAATTTACGGTAGTTAACATTTAAAGGGCCCAAATGACGTTGTTTTCTGATCTGATCTGTTATAATGTTGTTCCTCTGGACTGTGGTATAATACTGCATCTTCAGTTGATCCAATCCTCTGACTTGCCCTGTGTCCTTGTTCTTGTTGTGTTCCTGTAGGCTGGGTGGAGGGCATTCGTCTTTCAGACGGGGAGCGGGGCTGGTTCCCCAAAACCTACGTCGAAGAAATTACCAGTCGCAGCGCACGACTTCGTAATCTCCGAGAAAACTTTCGGATCAAGTGTGTGACGCAGAAACTGGAAGGAGACTGACCCGAGCTCCACGTCCCACTTGGACTAAACTCCTGTGTAAACCCTGTCCCAGTACCCCAGCCAATTAGAGAAGAGTAAGCTTAGGGTTAGAAGAGAAACTACTTGATGACCGTCACTGGAGAGTTTAAGGTGCCACAATGGAAATGGCTAAACCTTTTATAAAGGTATTTCTCAGCATTATTCTCATGTAAACACAACATGCACATTGGCTATAGTAGCCACGTCTCAACACACCAGAGGGAAGAAAACCAGGGCCGTCGAGCCCTCACCAAGTCAAATGAGTTGTAACTATTTAATGGGCCTAAATTACACTTTATCTGATCTATGTCATAATGTTTCATCATCACAAACGTACCTGGAGTTGTGTTTTGCTTCATTTAGAAGCAACGATTTCTGCTGAACTAAAGGTAAAACGTAGCTGTTAAAACTACTGCGTCTTGACATTAAAAGGTGGAACATGGAACGTGATGTAGACAGACTAATAATAAAGGATTAAACATGTATGAATGAAACCAAACACAACTCTGGGCATGTTTTAATGAGTTAACAAGATTCCAACATGACTGAAAGTCCATGTTGGAGTAAGACATAAGTGTGGTCTGTCTGTATTTGGCCAGATACGTGTCACTGTTCAAAACATGACATACCCTGATTCACTTTGTCACAAACAGTGGATCTGAACACTCTAAACTCCTCTGTCCCTGATGGAAGTGCTTTATTTTTACTGTAGCTGGTGTCTCTCTGGAGAATCTCATGTAAATGTCCTTCACTGTAGATGAGACTATGTATAAAGAGTAGATTAATTTACTTATATAATTTATATTTCAAATGTGATTATTTCTTACTGGATAAAGACTGTTTTATATTATCATTACCAATAGTTGCTCACACTGGAGGTTCACCCAAACATGACGCTACTGTAAATGTCTAACCACTGAAATAAAAACGTTTCTATGGCAACAACTCAGACATTCAGTTATATTTGTATTTGTAGTTTTTCATGTATCTCCCGTAGACTGTATATATATATAAATGTACATAGCTAATCCACTCGCTGCTGCGTAAACTCTGGGGGACACTTTTAGATCCATGGACTCAAATTGACTTTAAATTGAAAAATTGTCGCCCGTTTCTGTGTAACTGCAAACGTGAAGCTTGTCATTTTAGTCTTAAAATGTTCCTATTAACCCGCTCTTTGTGATCCTGGTGTTTTTATTTTGCTATTTTGTCTGCGGTATCACCAAATGTGCTTCATACTCAGTCAACGTGATCTTTTTTTAAGTATTTTATTCTGCAACAACAGTAAACTCATATATACACACACTATCACATCACTACATAAATATAAAGTGAGCTGTGATTGGCTCAGCTGTGTCCAGTCAGGTGGCAGTGCTCTGATATGATTGGCTCCTGGGACTGGGTGCGGCTCCGGTGTTTCTTGGGTTTGATTGGTGGAGGGCCCGGCTTTATGCTGATGTAGCTGCTTCTATCGGGCTGTCAATCAATCACAAAGAGTTCTGTTCAGGTCACTCGTCTGTTTTTACGTGTCAATTATAAAGTCTCTGATCTCTCGTCCAGCGTCAGGTCGACTATTTATGAAAGCGCAACACTGTCCTGCCAAGTGATCTGAAATATACTTTAACAACGCTAATTAAACGCTGGATGAAAGTATGAATGGAAAGGCCAGTTATGACACATGATATGAGAGTAAGAGTTCGAGGTTATCGCTTTATCTTTTCCCCTTTAAACGCCGCTAACTGTGCAATGTTCAGAATACAGTTTTACTTTTACTTTTGAATACAGTACATGGCCGTACCTGATCACTCAATTTAGGCTTTAAACTTAACATAATCAAGTGAGTTTTTAATCCTACGTTTTGTCTTTGCGTTATAAATTAAATGCAGCTGAAAAAAAGTAAAAGTATTGTAAATATTCAGAATACAGTACTCTGATTGGACCATGTATCAGAATATGCTACAAAATACACTTTAATTTGGCTATTCGGTTTTCTGTAATTAAATACATTTTCAAGTATTCTTCCCATTACTGACTGTGAATTGTTTTCTAAATGTGACCGTACGTGCTGGAGGTGGAACATCCAGGTCTGATAGTCCTGCAGACAGGGACATGACACCTGCAGAGTCTCCACCAGCTCCCCTGAAACACAGAAGGGCACAAAGAAGCATTTTATGGAGATAAATCGTTCACAGATTGTGGAAGATGGACGGGTGTGGACAGAGTTGTGTTTTAATTTGACTTTTTTTCTCAAGCGATACAAAAAAGAGGGAGCCACTGTGTGAATGTTCATGTACGTTAGCTTCAGATCAATCGCAAGTGGAATCCATCTTTAGTTTTCTGAAACATTTTGAGTTC
Organism: Scartelaos histophorus; assembly: GCA_000787155.1. NCBI lineage: Eukaryota > Metazoa > Chordata > Actinopteri > Gobiiformes > Gobiidae > Scartelaos > Scartelaos histophorus. Next base: position 15,635 of record JACN01134719.1, read on the forward strand.
ACTTAAAGGGCCCATATGCTGTTTTCTGGTCTGTTTTAATGTTTCCTCATCCTCATTTGTTTCATTCAGACATGTTTATCACACAAATCCTACATATTTAGGCTGCATTCTTCTCTCAAACACATAACACTCGCACTCCGACTTGTCATGATGTCATACAGGAAGTTCTCCACTGTGTTTTTAAACTCCACACACCTTCATTATAGTCATTTAGATAATTTCAGCCCTGCAATTGCCTATTTCTACTGGACAAAGGTATAATATAGGACCTCGGCACTTACAAATACTGCTCATGTTCAGGATGCAGTTATTCCTAGACCCATTTCTGTTGTTAGATCTTGATTCTCTATAATAATACTTTATCTGTTTGCCAAAAGTAATAAACACAGACATAAAATCAGAACAACAGCAAGCTGTAAAGTCATTTATCTTTATGGGCCTCAGTAAAAAGTTCAATGCAGCTCAGGCCAGAGTTACAGATATGATTGTAGAAAGGTTTGTCTATTTTTTTGTAAAAGTAGAGAAATGTTTGTTATTTTAGCTGTAACACAATAAGAGGTTGAATAAGTCACTCTTATGGCTAATTATTGGTTCATTTTGCTATTTATATGTTGCAGCACAGGCCTTTTAATAATACTCTCTATTTAAAAACAGTTTACTGGGATTATCCTGCATAATTATTATTATTGTATCAGTGGCATATTGCAGTTTCAGTACTATTTTTATCATATTTCTCTGTACCAATATAATTTCTTATTGTGACAGGCCAAGACTAGAGACTGATACATTTATTTATTAGTCAAACACCTGCAAATTCTTCCATCTCTATTCTATAATACTGATTTTTAAATAAATTATGGTAAATAGTCACATTTTTATAACTATATTTATACTATATATATAACTATATTTTATAACTCTATTCTACCTTCAGGGCACTGAAAGCACTTTACATCAAGGAACCGCGCCACACACTCACACACACATTCATACACCAGTGTACACAGATAATGTGAATTATTATTACTTAAGCTGTTTAATTTTTGACTAAAACAAGCATGAAATGTGATGGTGAATACCTGAGAGTTCAAACTGCAGTCGTCCAGGCTGAGCAGAGCGTTCCACAGCCCTGACGCTGTGACGGGCCAGTCTCCCCTGTCACACACATGAGCAGAATGACACCAGGACTAAGTCACAAAACAGATCTCATATATGTTACTTACAGCACTGAACTAGTGCTGCTGTTTCTGTAGGTTTATTGCAGCAGTACAGGACTCAGAATACACCAGTACATGTCCTATAGACTGACCCAAAGCATTCATCTGCAGTAAAATGAAGCTCATAATTTTAGCAATTATAGAGGCAAATCAGAGTCGAGTTCCTAAGTAGGAGTAAGAGTTTATTTATAGAACAAATAAATAAATAAATAAATA
>KN506236.1:9689-29193 GCA_000787155.1 Scartelaos histophorus
GCACAGACCTGGTGTTTGTAGATCGGACAAATTCGGGAAAATTAGCTGCTGATAATGTCATATAGCACTACACACTGCTACTGCACCCAATATCATACAACCAGTGGTGCATGTGCCCAGGGGCCCAGTCCAAGGAGGAGCCCCCCACAAAGTCTCAATATGCATTTTTTAAAATTAGGAAACATGTACTTTGAGCGCATAAGGAGAATTGAATTTGGCTATAATTTGATGAAAAATGAAATAATTAATGACATTTTGAGCTTACTGCAAACTTGAACATACCATATTTTTGGGGCTATAAAGTGCACCGGATTATAAGGCGCAGTATCAAATAATATGTCAGTTGTGTCATTGTCCACACATAAGGCGCATCGGATTATAAGGCGCAATAAGAGAAACAAAACGCGTGTCGGATAAATCAAACTTTATTCAGGTCATTTACAATAACTCTCAGTTGTAGCTAACACAAAAATACAAGTTTAACAGTTGGTGATTTGGGCATCAAACATGCCCGGATCCCTCTCAACATTGTTCAGTTTTAACACTAAAATACCTGAAATCTGCATGGTGCATGTCTCTTAACAGGTGCATTTACGTTATTAGCCGTAATGTTACAACATAAAATCGGTTGGAGGTTAAACACAACCAAAGGTCATACATAAGGCCACTGTTGAGTTTGGAGAAAATGTCATGATTTTAGATGCGCCTTATAGTCCGAAAAATACGGTACTTGAATTCATAATAACAATGACAGTCAAAAATTAAGTCATGGTGGAGAGGAGCGGTTGCCACATTGTTGGTTATTAGGATTGTGCAAAATACTACAATTTTGTTGCTTGCTTTGATGAAGAAAACTTGTTTATGCAATGCACTAGATATATCCACTGTTATGATGATTAAAACCCGTGGATTTCATATTAACTTTGCACAGGCACTGGTCTAAAAAGAACATTTAGTATCACCGCTATGATTTATCTTGTATTTTAGAGTGAACTGAGAGCTCACTATATTAAGATATCATGTTCTATGTATCAAGGTAGTTTTAGTTTACACATTTTTAACCATGATTTAGCCTTTATTTTATACTCAACTGTATCGCATTGCTTTGAAATATATTGTTTTAAATTGAAAAACAATATATTTCAAAGCAATGTGATATGGTTCAGTATAAAATAAAGGAAAAGTCATGGCTAAAAATCTGCAAACTAAAACTAGATTTGCTCAATGTATCGAGATTAATATCGTATCTCTGCTTGTATAGATATTTGTATTGTATCAGCAACTTCTTAATGATACCAGCGCTATTGGTTATACTGATTTTTCTGCCACATGAAGCTTTAACTGTGGCTGAAGTGAGCTGTAAAGGTTAAGTGTCTTGAGTCACAGGCGTGAGCAGTGAACAAACTGTACTGTACGTCGCAATAGTCAAACCTTCCAGTCTGTGTATAAGACAGAAACTTATTCATCTATAAAGAACATGCCGAATATAGCTGGTATAAACGCCAGCGCTGTTATTTCGCCGCACCAAAGAACGAGCCTTGTGTAGAAAACCAATTGTTGTTGTTTGACTGGCGGCGTCATTACAGCTGTCACTCGCCTAAAAGCCCGAGGAGAGTTTGACAGAGGCAGAAGGAAGCACAGAAGTCTACGCTCAGCAGCTCGAGAGGCAAGATAACATGAAAGTTTATTACATTTTATACCAAGTGTTGCCAGTCGAGTTTGAAGTTTTAAACACCGCGTGCCAGAGTTAGTAGTTTATCATTTCAAATATATTGGCACGGACCAGGAGACGGTTCACAGTTGTGAGTTTGGGCTCCAGAGCAGAAGTGGGTGTCGTCTGTTGGCTTGGATCTGCTACCACAGATTGACGCCTGCCACTATATTAAGAGATTAAGATGCTGTTTGGGCTATTTTGTCTTTATGTACGACGTTTCCCAGCACTTCCCCTTTTTGTTCTGCTGTAATTAAAGGAGGTAGTGTTTGGGAAATAAGACAAAGCCTGCACATTTATTCCAAAACTGCATTTAAAGGTCCTATATTATGCAAAATTTCTATATTATGAGTTTTAAGCCATGTTACCTCATTAAAAACCATGAGTTGTGTTTTGTTTCAGTCACACGTTGAGTAATCCTTTATTATTATTCTATCTACATCTCCAAAGCTCAAAATGCTCTGTTCCACTTTGTAATGTTATAAAATGGTACATTTCGTGCTCAAAGGAACATTTACCTTTTGTTCGGTTGCGACTGACAAATCCTCGGTTGGAGTTATATGATTACCATGAAGGTGATGGGAGGATAAACACACAGTGGAGCAGTTCCTGTATGAGCATCACAAGGTGGAGCAGAGTTTTTCCATTTGAGAGAAAATTAATATCGTCACCTTCTTAATTCACTTTTTGCCTACGTTTGTCTTAAGCAAAAAAAAATGCCATAATTTCAATTTTGGGGCGAGTTTTTTGTGTTTCCTGAAAAAACTGAAAAAATGACTTATGCGATTATTTTAGGAAGGTGTCGATATGCAAAATATGTGTGTGAAACGTGTGAATGAAACAAACTCGCATTATTGGCCCTTTAATGTTCCAGTCATTAGATTTTCCTCGGTGTTGGGAAAGTGAATTTTCTACATAAACTAGTTTAAAGTTGAGTTAAATTTCAAAATGAACTAGTTTGCTCATAGTTCATAATTGTTTATTGTTAATAGTTTGTTCATAGTTCCAAAAATGAAAATATGTTGCTGCGAGCTATTATTTTATCACTGCCAAAGCCCGTATAAAACTACAGACTGCAATTATTTTATCAGAAACTGTGTTCGATTTCAACTTCATATCAAATTTTGAGTCCAGCCAGGGTCCAGATGATGAATCCTCGTTGCTCCGTCCTGTGACAGTCGCATTCATGTTGCTATTTAGTTTTGTCTTGTTTTGATGACACAGGCGGCGATGTGACGTAGGATTGTTGCCGGATTGTTTTTCCTCTAAATATTAAGGGCTATTTGCAGTGCGTTTAGCCGGATTTTTGCCTTGAACACTAAAGAAATCTGGCTGAAATCTACTGAAAGAAGTAATAAAGATAAAACATGCCGTCCACAGACACCAGAATGAACTCGCTCACAGTTTGCCCATCAGGCGATAATACAGGGCACTCAGTTCATGTTGGCGTTAATGATCTATGATTCAATCAACGTGTTCAGGTACAACATTGATCATGCTCAGGTCATAGTTTTTTTTTGTGTTCGAGTCCTATAGTCTAACTGCTCACTGATTAACATAGAATTTACTTGATCCAGATAATTATTCCTTTAATAATTCGCATGATGTCGCTGTGCTCAAGTTCTCTTTGGTCACTACAACCATTTCATCCTTTTGCAGATTGAGCTACAAATCTTAACACTATCTTTTATAACTTTGATGTAACGCACTGGATTTTAATCAAGATAAAACATTCAGTCTTTTCTAATTGTTCATGATCAGCTCAGGTATTTTTAGAGGTTTTCAGCCGATCCTTTGTCAAGTAAAAGCCTGTGGTCTGGAGCAGAGTTCAGACTTTGATCAATATGAGGAAAAAAGTGTTGGTTTTTTTGGCTTTTTGGTCATATCACGCAGTCTTACCGTGAGTGAGATACAGTATAGATAGTATGACAGAAGGAAATAGACCTAAGACTATTTATTCTTTCTTGGCAGCGCATTTTACGAAGATTTACTGATATTTTGTTCCAGATAGTGGTTGAATGAAAACAACACTTTCAGAGTCAGTTTTAGTCAGTTTTTTCTATATATTTATTGCTTGCAACGTTTTAGATATAGAGATGACATCAAATATATGAAGGAAGATATATGGAATTATGTAGTAAAGGAAATAAAGTTCAATAACCCTACTACATATTTTTAATTTAAGGATTAGATTTCATTCCATGCATCTTACTTCATATATTCGATGTCTTCTCTAAGTGTATCAAATGTTGAAAGTAGTAAATATATATAAAAACACTGAATGAGAGGCTGAGTCCAAATGGTAGTGCAGCTTCTTCTAGATGCACACATTTCTTTCATTCATATAGTGTGTAAAGGCTTTGACATCTGCCGCTAATGTGCCCAGTGCATTATTAAGGAATAACATCTGTTTGCATGTGTGAAGAGTCAGTGCTGGTTTATAGCTTTAAAGCAGTGTTTTTCTTCTGAATCGCACATTTCTATGATATTGTTTACTTGTGCTGAGTGCCGTGGCTGCAGACTTAACCTGACAGGCCTGTTAGCTTGATGCTCCCTTCCTTTGTTTTTGTCTTCGCTTGATTTTCACCTTGAGAGCACAGGATTTCCTCAGCTGCATCCGAATTCTGCTCCAAACAATTAGTCTGCCTGAGCTGACTGCCACTGCCACAAATACAAAAATCCAATCAGAGCCTGAGCTGGAGCGTGACAACAGGCCCCTGACTTAAAGGCACAAGAAACATTTGCTTTTTTTTATCACAAGTCTTTTCAAAGATGATCTCTAGTAATTTTATCCGATGGAAGGAACACATGCTTATCTTGGGATAAGTGGTTTATTTATTGCATGTAGCACTATCATTACTGGAAAACCACCAACTTAAAAAGCTGTAAAAATGCTATCAGAAAAGCTAAGAAGTACTGATCAAAGGCTGGAATATAGAGACTGACATAGACTGACACTTCTGAGGTTTATTTGCTGCCCTCAAAGTCTGGGTGTCTTTCACAAGCTTTATATAATACAACATGTGTGGCTAAATGCCAAAATCCACTGAAAATATGATCTGTATTCCTAGAAATACTATGCACAATATCAAGACAATCTGTGACCTCTCTGTATCAGTATTTCTCTACTGTTAAAGTGTGCAGATTTTTATGATTTTAAAGAGGCTGTTTTTGTTTATTTTTACTATATTTTGCTGCTCTTTATCTCCAGATGTAACATATTCAAATGAAAACAACTGTAACGCTGCCTTATTCTTAATTAATTCAATTCAATTTATTTTTGTATAGCCCAAAATCATAACAACAATTATCTCGACGGGCTTCACAAAATTGTTAAATTAGCAAACAGAGATGTCAGAGAATGAAGCAGAATAAGAAAAACAATAATAATAATAATAATTAATTAATAATTCAAAAATACAGAATGTCCAACAACAACAAGCAGCAAATGGAGAATTGTCCCAGCATCTCCTGTCCTTAGACCCTCTTCTTCGGCAAGGAAAAACTCCAGTGGGAAATTACAAAAACAATACATTATACAACAGCGTATTGTATTATTTTCAGAATAAATCTTACCTTATTGATTAAAGTGTGTCACAGTTGGAAATGAATCTAAACAGGTTCTGTTTGATTTGTACAAAACCCTGTTTAACAACCAATCATGAATCAGTTCTATAGATCTTATACTTTGAGCTCATTGAGAATGGACGAGGCCGATCCACAAAATATGTGGGCGAAATGGTTTGTGTCCTTAAAATATAGGTTAGTTATCTGTAATAAATGTGATTCTTGCATCCGATTTGTTTTTTCCAGTGAAGGAAGGAGCTCATTAGCCCCATATAATTTGCAAATAAATTCTAATTAATCTTTCCTCAGATTAATAGAGTTTTTTTTGCAAATACAGATGCAGAAATTTGCCATGTTTTTCCAGTCCCCTGTGATGTGTTTTAACTTTACTTTTTCCAACATACTGACTATGCATGCCCACCTGTCAGTCAAGCCCATCTTCATAAACTATTAAAGTTTAGTGTTATATAGACTGTTCTTCATTATTTAATTCTATTTGTTGCTACTGTGCTGTGCATTGTGTAAAAATATTACATCCTTTGTTTTGCGCTCCTACCTGAGTAAACAATGGAGGTACAATGACCTATAAGGGCTTTTCTTGGTAATACCTCGAGTATTTACCAGTAATCTCCAGGCCAGAAAACATGTGCGAGGCTGATGTTGTGGATTTGGGATTGGAGCGGTATAGGAGTTTGAAAGATAAAATGCTACGGTACGGCATAGCTATCTGTTAAGCCACTGCGAGCACTGTAAACCGCATACCACCAGGAAATAGAAAAAGGCGACCTCGAATGCACCGTGAATCATAAAAGGGGAAGCAAATCTAGGAGGGAAAAAAGGCCAAAATAAGTAACATTCTCAAGGGCGTGCGTTTCTTTCACTGCGAGCTACCGACATCAGTGAAGTCAATAGGTTGAAGCACAGCGGCAATTTGGCGAGGCTAGTTGTTTGTTTACTCGAGGGAAAGATTGTGATAATTACAGTAACACATCCATTGGAACATGTTGCTTCCTGGAGCTTTTAGTTTTAATTGTCCACAGAATCACAGGCAAAATCTCAGCATGGACCAGTGATTGGCATAGTGCATTAGCTAAAAAAAACACATGGGCTTCAAAATGATGAAAAATTGCCAAATAACAATTTCACACAAAAAATATTATGTCTTTTTAACAGTAAAAAGTCCTCAAAATGTCACCTCCTTTTTCCGTTCTGTCTACAAACACAGTGTTCCTTTCATGGGTGAACAGGAAGCTGAAACGTGTCAATAGAAGTTTCAAAAGTTTGAATATATATTCATCAATCTTTAGTTCGTACTTTATTAGTCTAGATCAGCCCATTCACCTTCAGGTTGCCATTTTTTTATATATATCTTCACTGCTTACTTGGATCCTATATAGACATTTTGCATAGCTTATTTGTGTGCTGATAATTTTGTAAGGAAGAACCGTTTGTCTAGATCTTTTTTAAGTCAATTAAATAAACTAAAGGTATATTTCTTCAATAGTAAAACCTGTTTGTCTGTTATAATATAAGGGTCTTTAAAAGTGCATTGTGTAACTCAGCGGTCCCCAACCCCCGGGCCCTGGACTGGTACCGGTTTGTGGGTCGTTTGATACCGGGCCACACAGAAAATTTAAAAAAATTACCCGATTCTCTGTTACATCCGTCCATGTCAAGGCCGTTCTTCTCGGTCATGTGATAGGTCACCGATAAAATGAAACCCAGGAGCTATGATGAGTAAAAAACAAACGTCTTCTTGGAAAGTTTCTTAGCAAAGGGGAAAGGCCGAGCCAGGAGACAGAAGAGGAGCCTACGACTTCCAAGAAAAAGAAAGCTACATTTAATAGACAATATCAGGAGTCCTACTTAAAATACGGATTTATCCCAACAGGAGATTCCCACTGCACCGAGCCCGCTCTGCATAATATGAAGAGAGGACGTTACCCACATCGTGATTCGTGTTTATTATTATGTTTAGAAAATACCACAGTTTTCATGCAGGTCATATCATATTATTTAGTTGTATTTATCCACCACACCTTAAACGCCGGTCCATGAAAATATTGTCTGACATTAAAACGGTCCGTGGGGCAAAAAAGGTTGGGGACCGCTGGTGTAACTTGTCTAGTGCTTTTTTTCAGGGAGATATTCTTGTTTTGTCTGGAATGTCCCAGTTAAACATATTCAAATTGCATTTACTCAATAACATGGGTTGTATTTGACCTAAAAACTTGCATTTCCCTGCGGTGTCCTGTTCTGTCTCCATGAAGAATAAATTTAATGCCACAGTGTGCAACATTAAAGGGAATATCCCCATGGAGTCAAGCAGATGACAGACCCTTCATCAGAGTTACACCGTGTACTTTTAACTAGACATTTTTATGAGCGTGGATCTGCTGCTTATATATTTACCATACGGTCTTATTGTGTTTAGAGATAGTTCAATTTGTTTTTATGTGATGGTTGAGACTGAGTGCTTCTTTCTATTCATATTAGATCTTGTAGTCTAATCAGTTTCATTTTGTATTTAATGGTCCCACTTGTTTTTAAATTATTAATCATTTTTAAGGATTTCTACTGACAGCATATTCAAATACACGTACCATCTGCCCATGCACGCAGTCTCCAATTCCCAGTGCTTTAGACTCCTATTAGATTCATATAAGCTCTGTGTACTCAAATAGCGGCATTTAATTTTATGTAGACACGTCAATAAAGCAGCCCTTTATTACAGAAACACAAATCTTTGTACATGTGACTGAACCAGGGTCGTTGTGTCAGCATTTGAAAGGAGAAACTGCTGAGTGCAAATCTAATCACTCCTTCATGCCAGGAAATTGGTGCAAGAAAAAAATGGTTATTGGACTGTGCATGACTTATTCAGCCCATGTTATTCAATCCGCCTCTATAGTATTGGCATAGACGTGTTTCAAAGTAAGATTTAAAACTGCTGTGTTAATGCCCCACTATATCAAACAACATGTATTGTAATTTATTCAAGGTCCTGTATGACGCAAAATGGATTCTTGTGAGATTTAAGCCATGATATAATGTTACCTCATCGAAGCTCGCCCAGAGTTGTGTTTGACTACATCTCCCAAGCTCAAAATGCTCTCTTCCACCTTGTGATGTCATGAAGTGGTAGTTTATAAGATTAAAGCTACGTTTTACCTTTTGTTAACTGGAGTTGGGCAATGCCAGAGCTGAAATCATTCATATCGTCACCTTCCTAAAATAATCGCCTATATCGTCACTTTTTGCCTAAATGTGCTTTGCCATAATTTATGCCATAATTTCAATTTTGGGGGGAGTTTTTTATGTTTCCTGAAAAACCTGAAAAAATGACTTATGCGATTATTTTAGGAAGGTGTCGAAATGATTCTAGTGAAGGTGCATGGAGTTTAAAAACACAGTGGAGCCTGTATTACAACATGACATCACAAGGTGGAACAGAGTGTTTTTCAACTCCAGGTTTGTTTTTGATGAAGAAACATTATAAAATAGATCAGAAAACAGTGCGATATGGGACCTTTAAAACTGCTGTGTTAATGCCCCACTATATCAAACAACATGTATTGTAATTTATTCAAGGTCCTGTATGACGCAAAATGGATTCTTGTGAGATTTAAGCCATGATATAATGTTACCTCATCGAAGCTCGCCCAGAGTTGTGTTTGACTACATCTCCAAAGCTCAAAATGCTCTCTTCCACCTTGTGATGTCATGAAGTGGTAGTTTATAAGATTAAAGCTACGTTTTACCTTTTGTTAACTGGAGTTGGGCAATGCCAGAGCTGAAATCATTCATATCGTCACCTTCCTAAAATAATCGCCTATATCGTCACTTTTTGCCTAAATGTGCTTTGCCATAATTTATGCCATAATTTCAATTTTGGGGGGAGTTTTTTATGTTTCCTGAAAAACCTGAAAAAATGACTTATGCGATTATTTTAGGAAGGTGTCGAAATGATTCTAGTGAAGGTGCATGGAGTTTAAAAACACAGTGGAGCACTTCCTGTATTACCACATGACATCACAAGGTGGAACAGAGTGTTTTTCAACTCTAGGTTTTGTTTTTGATGAAGAAACATTATAAAATAGATCAGAAAACAGTGTGATACGGGTCCTTTAAAACCGCTGTGTTAATGCCCCACTATATCAAACAAAACGTATTATAATTTATTAACAGTCACGACTCATTTGCTTTGAAAATATGTCATAATCTGAATATAGATGCCCTCTTTCCCCCTTTTATGCGCTTTGATGGGCGCATTGTGGCATTAGTTTTAGCTATGTGACAGCTGATCATTTTGATGTCTGCCTCGTGAAAAGAGAAATAAGGACGTAGAATGTATTGGTGTTTATTTTGCTTCGGGATTGCTTAAAAAGTTTTTTTTTTTATTTTAATCGACTGGAGATTGCGGTGTATTACAGCAGAGACGGCCCCATCGCATGAATCAAAAGAATTCAACAGTTTTTATGGTTAACCCAAATGAATAGCCCGCGCCACGCCGATCCAACATACTTTACGACAGCGGATTTCATTTCTGTCAACATCGCCGTCCCATTTTATGTCATCTCGTCTGCATGTCTGAACGCACGCTAGGAGATAAGCTTCGGAGCAGTATTATCTTTGCTTGGCCATCAGCAAAGTGGATTTTCTGATACATCTGCAGCCCCTTTGGTCAAACAAAATCCGTTTGGTCGTCTCTTCCGTGTCTCTGTGGATGTCTTAATGGTGACTGGGATTTGAGTGTTTTTTGTTTTTTTTTGCTCAAAGCCGATTTCTGTCACTCTGTCCTCCTGCGTGTCTCTGTCCTTTATGTAAATCGATGAGCTCGGTTCCAGTACGAGGGGGATGTTGTGCGATGGACAGAGCCCGAGGCGGCGCTCTGTCTGGCTCACGCGCACTGGCCCACATCCACGGCTGACCCCCTGCAGCACCGAAGACTCAATCACAGCCTATAGATCTGAACATATGGGTTAATGTCCCGTGACCCCCTTATGCGGCCAGCCATCCACAAATCTATTATTGGCTCAGATGATAATATTACAAAAGAATAGAGCAGACTAATCCACATTTATGGTTTTCTTTAAATCTGTATATCAGTATTTAAACATGCGCCTCCTTATCTCCATTCCAAGCAAAGTAGTTTCAGTAGTTTAACCTTACACTTATCAAAATATTTAACTCCTTTCTGATCTATATTATAATGTTGTTTCCTCACCACAAACATACCTGGAGTTGTGTTTTGTTTCATTCACACATGATTAACACACAAATTCTGCATATTTAGCCTGAGCTCTCATCTCAAATGATGTCATGTGGTGATGTAGAAAAACACACTGCATTTCTAATTTCCATACAATCACAGAAATGATTTCAGTCCAGAAATTGCCAGTCTCTACTGAACTAAAGGTAAAGCAAAGCTGTAAACTTGAAAAATACCAGTACATGACATTGCAAGGTGGAAAAGAGCATTTTGAGATTTGGAGATGCAGACAGACTAATACTAAAGGATTACTCAAACAAGCTCCAGGTATGTATTTGAACAAGTAACCACATTATATCATGGCTTAAAGCTCAGCTCAGTGTAATGTAGGAACTTTAAAGGAATCCAGATTGTTATGATTTATCTGTGTAGAAAGAATGAATAACCTTGAGCCCATTAACCATATGATGCACTTTAATATCGAGCACTTAGTGAAAATAGGCCATTCCAATCTGGATAACCCTGTGACACATATTTTTTCATCAATATTTCCACATCAGTTTTTAGTCACTTTCTCTGCATCCACCCTTAGGACCTGTCCTTCTAACCATCCCTCTTTATTGCTGTCCCTTTTCCGAATAATAAAACAACACATCCCCCCGGGCCCTCTCGGCTGGGTACACAAACACAGGGCCTGTTCGTCTGGGCCAGTCCCACAAAGTCCCCCTGTATGCCCTTTACATTATACTACACAATAGCAGCGGTGAAATGACCAACCACCAAAGGCAATTCGTTAAAATGTCTGTGTGCATTTCTTTGTAGCACCTGCTTAAGCCAAAGGATCACAGCTCAATATGCTCTGTTAATCTCTTGGGCTAGCCACATGCACTCCAGCTCCTCACTGCATCTATCTTGTTTTTAAAGGGCTGACCCAAATACTCTTGAGCTGAAGACTCTCACATCCAAAGCTCCCGGGATCCTAAAGTCATCCATTCTTTAGCACCACTCACACTTTTGTGGAGTTTCTCGTAAAATGCCGTCACTATCATTCATATCCCCTCACATGTGGCCACACACCGAGCTCTCCTTTACAACAGCCTGTACTCATAGCATTGCCTAAATATTTTACTCCTCAGTTTTCACTTTGCAGGCTCTGATACCTCTCCAGTGTGGCGAGGGGATTGAAGTTGGAAAAGGCGCGTAAAAGGGATTACCGAGAAGCATCTGAACTTACAGAGAAAAAAAGCTGGGGGCACTGTACACAAATGCTGCTCTCATTTTAGAATCTAGCACAGTTGGACCACCGTAAAAGTTAGAGCTGCAAAATGGATGCAGAAAATTAAAGATTCAGTTGTCAATGTCAAAATCTTTTCAGTTCGTCATGCTATATTTTGGAGTGTACATCAAATAACCTATTTTATTCTGATTAATCTATTTTTATCTTTGAACATAAATATCATGTCAACCATGTTTGTTCTTCTTCATTTGAATGCAGCGCTGTAATAGATAAGTGCATTGGGATTAATGTTTGCAAATATAGATCCAACAAAGTCATTCTCCTGCAAAGTTGTCATTCATTTAGTTAATTATCATGCCGCCCGACTGGTGCTCGGGGGAATAGTGTAATCTGCATGAGAGCTGAGCTCTTCTGTGGCAGATCACCTTGGATTTGTGAGCAAATCAATAGTACAGGCTGAATATGTTGTGCAGTGTGAGCCAAACACTTAGGCTAATGTGAGCGGTTAGTGAGGCTCGTGATGAGCTCCTCATGTCACTCCCAGTGTCCATGGTGATAATTTACCTTCTCTTGCACTGGCTTCTTGTTCGTGTATTTCACAGATATTGTGCAGTAGAGCGCAGTGTAGCAGAGGAGACACAGATAGCCACATAGTGCTAAATGTAGTGCAGGGTATTATCATGTCACTCTGATGAGTATGCGGCTCTTCAAGTTGTTGGATCTGAACTAAAACACGCTGTTCCTCTTGATAATAACAAGTGTTTCTGCTCTCTTTGGTGAACAGCCATCTGCTCACACCTCCTAATGGGGCTAAGTTTCTGAACATCTCCTCTATTATTTAGGTTCAGAATAGTCTTAGTACATGCACATGTTCAGCCCCAAATATAGAATTGAATACTTATTTATACAGTGAGTTTCTTACAATAAAATAATGACTGTGCTGCCGCTTACCGACTCTCCATCTTCAGTTTTAGGACTATAATCTTGGATTACTGCTCCTAATTCTGCGTAATGATTGCTGGCTCAAACAACACTTGTGTCTTTTGGCTGCGAGTCAATGTCTCAAATTTGTCAGAGACTTAAACTGCTGAGTGTCGCCCATGTGTACATTTACATAATAATAAAACAAGCAATAATTTTGTAAACAAATATTTGTAAAATGGGATTTTGTTGAGTATTTGCAAACCTACAATCATTATTTGTCTTGTCTTTGTCTTTCAGGGTGGAGGTCACAGGACACCATCTCTCTGTGAGGATTTAAGGATTAACATCACACCTGAACAAGAAAAATAGAGCTTCTTTTGTCCGTGATGGCCTCTGGAGCCGTGGCAGTACTCCAGCTCCTCCTGTGCGTGGCGCTGCACTCGGCCACAGCCACTATACAAGCATACATTGGAGACAGGGACATTTGCCCGTCTGTGTGTCGATGTGATGAAGACTTTATTTACTGTAATGACCGCGGGCTGAGCTCCATCCCCTCACTGCCTCCCACTGCCTCTGTGCTCTACCTTCAGAACAACCAGATCAACAACCCGGGCCTCCCCACTTCTCTGGAGCACCACCTGGCCGTGCGCGTGGTCTACCTCTATGACAATGAACTGGATGAGTTCCCTCTACACCTGCCCCCTTCTGTTCGAGAGCTGCATCTGCAGGATAACAACATCCGCACCATCCCTCGCAGTGCTCTGGCCCGAATGCCTTTACTAGAGAAGCTCCATCTGGATGACAACTCCATCTCCACTGTTAGCATTGAGGACCAGGCCTTTGCAGACAACCCCCGTCTACGGCTGCTCTTTCTGTCCCGTAACCACTTATCCAGTATCCCCTCTGGACTGCCTGCCTCTTTAGAGGAACTTCGACTGGATGACAACCGCATCTCTACGATTCCAACCCACGCTTTCCGGGGCCTGGCTTCACTCCGATGTTTAGTTCTTGATGGGAATCTCTTAGCAAACCAGCGCATTGCAGATGACACTTTCTCTCGCCTCTCCAATCTGACGGAGTTGTCTTTGGTGCGTAACTCTCTTCAGACTCCTCCTGTGAACCTGCCCAGCTCGCACCTGCAGCGCCTGTCCCTGCAGGAGAATGCCATGATCCACATCCCACGTGGATCCCTGGATGGTATGCACAGACTACAGAGACTGGATCTGTCCGGGAACAACTTGACCACTCTGCCCAGAGGCCTCTTCAAAGACCTGGACAGCCTGGCCCAGCTGCTGGTGCGTGGTAACCCGTGGCACTGCGGCTGTAACCTGCGCTGGCTGTACGACTGGCTCAAGGCCCGTGGCAATGGCATCACTGTGAGAGGCCTGACATGCTTGACGCCTGACCGTGTGCGGGACACGCCCCTCATGGACCTGGGCAGCGAGATGGAGGAATGTGAGGTCATCAGGACTCCAGACAGAACAAACAGAGTTCAAACAGGCATGGATATCTCCACCACCCAGACCCCTCCACAAGGCTCCCTGTTCACTCTACGGTCCAACAAGAGAGGCCCAGTGCTACCTGACATAGACTACACTCTGAGCAGCAGTGGAGTGGGCAAGAGCCTGGCTCTGAATGTGAAGCCCTTGTCCCACAGCAGCGTTCGTGTGACCTGGAGCGTGGCCCAGCCCAGCTCCTCCTTCAGGCTTAGCTGGCTTCGACTGGGCAATGAAAATAACCGTGGCTCCATCACAGAGACCCTGGTGAGAGGCGACAAGCGTGAGTACCTTCTCACCGCCCTGCATCCACGCTCCAGTTACATCATCTGCATGGTCCCATTGCCTGCAGAAAGCAATGGAGGAATGCCCACAGAGTCTGATGAAGCTCTGGTGTGTGCCAAAGCTGAAACCTCTGACCTCAGCTCGGTGGAAGAAGAGGAGGATGAAGAGTCTCAACAGATGGTAAATCTACCTTTAGCAGGAATCATTGGCGGCGCCTCTGCCATTGTATCTCTGGCTCTTATATTTGGTTTCTTCTGCTGGTATGGCCATAGGACTGGACATTTATGCTCCCGTGACCATTACACTAGAAACAGCTCTAGAAAAAGCAAAACCTATGATGATTACATTGAATCTGGCACAAAAAAGGACAACACTATTTTGGAAATCCGAGGTCCGGGATTTCAGATGACGCCGATGGCCGCTTGCCCACCGATGCAGCCTAAACCACTACGAGAGGATTACATCATTCACACCATTTTCCCATCCAATGGCACTGGCCTATATAAAGGTGCCAACAGTGTCTCCAATTCAGGACATGGCACCAACAGGGGCTATAGAGAAGGGGGGATCCCAGACATTGACTACTGTTACACATGATGTACTAGACTTGTCACCGTGGTAACAACAGACTGTATAGATGCACAATTTCCCTTCGCATGAACACTGAAGAACCCCTCTGTGCCTTCTTCTGGTCTCCCATTCCAAAATGACCTGCTGTTTGTGGCAATGAAAAGTGTGTGATTAACTGGCTCCACAAACTGCGTGGGAACAGTCTCAGCAGGAGGCAGAAGCCGGTGCCCCAGGTGTAAATGCACAGCTGACTGTTTCTTCACCATCTTAGTAACTTTTAATTTCTACTCTTTCCTCTGACATGTAGGCAGTGAATGTAAATGCTATAGAAAGGTCAAAGCAAGAGAGAAGCTCCTATTCGCGCACACACAAACGGTCATTCATTCCTCCATAAACAGTGCATAGTGTTATCAACTCATCGTCCCAAATGCCTCAACTATATCGATGTGCCCTACCAGCTATCCAAGGGAAAGGGCTTTGTGAAGCTGTGAATTGTTCTATTTCGACAAACCCAGTAACCACATGTCTTAAAGTAGGCTTGTTTTTCATTAGCTGGCGGGGCGAGCGTCTTATCAGGGCGGGTTGCCTCGGTGATACCTCTGAGTTCAGTATTGTAGTGTTGCATCAGACAGCGGTGCCGCACACGTGTAGATAATTTTCTTGAATACAGAACAGGCTGTGTTTAAAAAAACGCTTTGCTATTTTTATCAGTGGTTTGTCAGTGACTCGACTCATGCGCAGCTGTTAATTATTTATGTACTTATTTTATTATGTAATGTTTTTGTCTGGCTTCATTTGATCCATGTCGTTTCCATCCAAAGCAGATCTGATAGTACAACAAAGGAGATCACAGTCTCTAGAATGACCAGCATGTATGACCTTTAGTCGTGTCTTTTGATTTGTGTGTTTGTGTGCAAATTACTTTAGTAGTCATACTGTGTTTTGATTTTGATTTCCTCCATACTACAAAAAGTAACTACTCTAGAATCTAGATGGAAAAAAAAAATATATATAGAAATGGGCAGAGACATAAGCAAAGGTGGGGTGGGATCTATAATTGACACACACTGTTATAGAGCTCATCCGCACAACTTTGTGAGGTTACTATGGTGTTTTACAGCTGCAACGTTGTGATAGCACGGACAATAAAATAATTTATTACAATCAGTGAAACCTAATTTGAACAGCTCATTTCTCTGGGTAAGTTACTCTGTATGCTCAATGTTTCCTTTATAGAATGACAAGTGTATCTTAATACGAGGGGATGTTTTTTGTTAGTTGGAAGAGGAAATGGGGGAATGAAATGATGGAGACTCAAACCGCTACACTGTTGACCTGCACTGTGGGCAGTGGCCGAGCCTGGACTGGTGTTTGTTTTAGCGGCACCTCTTTTATTACAGAGCAGCACTCAAATGTAAATGTGTGAGCACTTAGCAGCGAGCAGTGACTGGATGGAAGGACGTGCGAAAGAGAGACAGGGGTTACAGAAACATCTCCAGCCACTGGCAAAGATGCAGAATTGATGGCTCCGGCCCGATGGAAGTTCACTCACGCATAAATCTGTTGTCACTCCCTCTTCCCCCCTTGGGTTTAATATTGTCCATCACCTGTTTACCACTGTGTTGCTTCCAAAGGGAAAACCAGTCGTGCTTCCTTGACTGATGTGTCAGCCGCTACTGTTTATTTCTTTTGACAAATGTGTAAGTGGAATGTAAATTTGATCTTGCATCCCCAAAATCATCAGCTCAAACACCATAAACTCCATAATTCTGTTTTTCGGGAATGCTGATGAACATGTAATTTGCTATTTACCAGTGGGCCTACACACACTTCATCATTTGTATAAATAAAGTCATGGCCACAGCTGATTGAAAACGTTCTTTTGGTGAATATATAGAACGTAATGGTGCCATAACGTTGCTTATATGAGATGTGTCAAATTTACTTTATGAATTTGAGCTCCAGAGGTAATCAATAAAGTTTTATAATCTTGTTATTACTGCAACCTGTCTTTTCAACTCAAAGGGCAACAGTGCATGCCATAATACTCAAGTCTTATGCAGTTTTAAGACATATAATGGGATGACCCTGACATCTAATAAGCTTATACATCACCTTGTTCATTACCTTTATATGCAGTCTGACCCTGACCTCTAGTAATCTAGTTTATTTTAAACGTCCTATATTAGGCAAAATTGAGTCTTCATAATGTTACTTCCATAACAAATACCTGGAGTTGTGCTTTGTTTCATTCACACATGTTTGAATAAACCTTTATTATTAGTCTGTCTACATCACCAAGGCTAAAAATGCTCTGTTCCACCTTGTGATGTCATGGAGTGGTCATATTCAAGTTAACCTATTACGTTTTGTTCAGTAGAGACTGGAAGGAAATAATCCGAAATAATCCAGATGATTTAGTGAAGGTGTATAGAGTTTAAAAAAACAGTGGAGCGCTCCCTGTATTACCACATGACATCACAAGGTGGAACAAAGTGCTTTTTGTTTGAGACAAGAACTCTAAATATGCAGGATTTGCACATTAAACATGTGTGAAAGAAAGAACAGAACTCCAGGCATGTTTGTGATGAACCACATTATAACATAGATCAGAAAACAGTCATATGGGCCCTTTAAACACACGATGAAGAAAGGATTGAGGTAACATAAAATAAACTGCATTTCAGATGAAAGATGGAGCCACGGCCTGAGCTGTAACCTTCACCTGAGATTTTAAACTGTCACATAAGTGTGACAAACGGCTGCAAGTGTAAATTGGGGAAGTCAATCTTTCTTCATGAATTGATATTTGAATGTGCCCTCTGAAGTCTGCTGAATCTCACACTAGTCTATACAGTGTGTTTTGAGCCATTTGTCAAGTCATAGCAAAAACTCATGCTCATAAACCAAGCTGTAATGAAGCTCTCAAAAAGTAACATTAATTGCATCGTCCATATTGCACAAAATGAGTTCTGGGGAGCTTTTAAGTCATGTTACATAGTTAACTCATCCTATTCACGCACACATGTTTGAGTAATCCTGGTTTATTCATCTGTCCACATCTCCAAAATTATTAATTCATTATAAAATATGTGTGAATGAAACAAAACACACACACTCCAGATATATTTTTGATGAGGAAACAACATTATAATAACATAGATCAGAATATGAGCCCTTTAAATATTGGCGTTAAATGTGCGTTGCCTCAGGTTACATTAAAGCATTTACTTTTACATTTTCTAACAGGCAGCGCAGCAAATGTCAGATTAGCTATTAAAGTCCAGTCATAAGGTATTACATTTGGGGTCAAAAGATGATTTCAAGACTAATTGTAAATTTTGTTAAGCTGTATTAAATTGATCCTATAATTGGAAACTGTATTTAGTGAAACCTGGTTCAATAAAACAAAGCGTTTTTCAAATAAACACCTGAATTAATGTGATTTCACACTTAAAATCAAAACCGCTTTCAATTTCAATTCACAATGGGGGCTCCGAGTTTTTTTGCAAAGCTATTTTCAGGGTCCCAGTCTAAAAAATGGGAAGTTATTTGGCATTTGTAATGTACTATAGCCTCTAGCATAAGTGGATAGCCTTTATTTAGCTATAAACATTGATTTCTGGTGCACCGTATCGTGACAATAATTAGTTCGAGTTCTTAATAATTCTGTGATCTGTTACCATTTCCACTCAACAAATACGTACATCCTTAAGACTTTGTTTAAATAGTGTCATTGTTTGTCTGAAATGTAATCAATGCAAACAATAATCAGGTTTAACTGTGATGAAATCCTCCACACCTCCGAGAGCCCAAATCAAACCATTTCATAATTCTCATAACTTGCTTCTCCCAAATATTACTTTGGCTCCGTGTGTGCTGATCAATACTCAATAAAAATGGCATTTACTGGGATTGAAAGAGGCAGGCTGATTAAAATCCATCTTTGTGCAGCGCCTAAGGGCTTTAAGGACACTGTGTCACCATTGTATCGAGTGTAGATACATATTGTGTAAAATGAAAAGTTTTTAAAGGCGCGTTGTCCAACTTTTCAGATGAATCCGTCAAACGCTTCTTCATAGAAATGTTATCGCTGTGTCTGTAATGTTACACAGTGTGGGATTAAACCTTTCTTTATATTCATGGAGACTAAGTTACAGGTCAGATCTGTGGAGAGACAACACAACTGAATCAGGATGCTTGTTTTTGTAGGTATTTTTGAGCAATAAAAACACCTGTAATTTCATAAATGTAAAGTACAGTATTTAATGTCATACTGTGGAACATTCCAAGCAGAGAGATGATGGATGGGTAATCAGAAGAATGCGTAGTGCACCTTTAAATCTTCCTAAATTTAATCTAAATAGTATTTTGATTGATTCATGCATATCTGAATGCCGACTTTTCAGTTCTGCAATTTTTTATTATTTATTTTAACAACTGTCTACATAATATTATAGTCTCATAATAAATAACAGAAAAATAAATAAATAAATAAATTA